>JAJTUH010000012.1:1499403-1532653 GCA_036971555.1 Drechslerella coelobrocha | reverse complement strand
AATTATAAAAAATACAAAGAAAGTATTTTTTGATAATAATAATAAGATATTTTTAAAATCATTATAATATTTATTATATAATTTGAATTTATTTTATTTTTTTAATAAACCTATAATTATAAAAATAAATTGAAAGAAATTTTATATAAATTCTATATATTATATTAAACAAAACCTATTTAAAAATATTTTCAATAAATTAATTAACATATTTTTTTTATTAGATATAATAATAATTAATTATTTTATTATGTTAAAAAAGAATTTAAATTTTAATAAAAATAAAAAATTATAAAAATTAAAACCTTAAATAAATAAATAATTTATAAAAAAATACAATTTCTTATTATAAAACTTAACAATAATTTTTATAAAAATAATAAAATTAATACTATTTAATTTAAATAAAATAATAATTCTAATTATAATTAATCTTAATTTTTAAATTTATAAAATAAATTTATAAATTTAAATAATAATAATTAATTTTTTAATTTAAATTATTAATAATTTTAGAATTAATAAAGAAATATTAATCAAAATTAAAATCTATATATTACATATAATCCTACTTCTATAGAACTAAAAATTACCCAAAACTAGAAAAATTAATAATGCAATAAATTTTAAAAATTTAATAAATTTATTTATTTTAATTATAAATAAAAAAAATATATAATCTATATTTATATTAATTAAAAACAACAAAATTAATAAAAATATATTTAACTCACTAACAATAAAATATTATAAAAATAATATAATAAGAAATACAATTAAAAATATAATAAAAAATATAAAAAAAAATACAATGAATATTTTAAATTAAAAAATTTAAAATCTTAATAAAATTTTAATAAAAATTTTAATATTATTATTTATTAATCTAATTTTTTTAAAATTATTATATAAAAAATTTAAAAAACCATCCAAATAACCCAACAATATAATATCTTTAATAATTATATTTATAAAAAAATATTTATTAAATTAAATAATTAAGATTATAATATATTTAAACAATTTAATCATTTTTAAGAAATTTTTAATAAAATTATAAACCTTAATTAAAATATTTTAAAAAATTTAAATTTAAAACCCCAAATTATTTGTTTTTTTAATTTACTTATTTAAAATAAATATAATTAAATTTAAGAATATTTAATCCTTAAAAAACATTTACAATATATTCACAATTTTTTTAGAAATTTATAATAAGATTATTTATTAAAAAAAATTTAATTATCACAAATAATCTTTTATAATTATTAAATTTTTAATCCTATTATTTAATTAAATCCCCAATATTAAAAACTAATTTAATAATTATAAATTATATATAAAGAAATATATATTAAATTTAATTTTATAATTATAAAATTTTATTAATTTTAATATTTATATTAAAAAAATTAATATTAATATTAATTAATTATTTTAATAAAAATATACACCAAAACTATAAATTTTACTAATAAACAATTTTAATCTAAATTCATAAATAAATATATTTAATTTTATAGAATATATTAATATAAATTTTATAAAATTTATTAATTTATTTTAACCAATTAACTCTATAATAATTATAATAATAATATTCTAAATATAGAATATAATTATGTATAATAAAAAAAATAAAATAAATATAAATTGTATTAAATTTTTATTTATTATATTATAATTAATCTTTACAGATATAAATACACAAAAAATTTTAATTATTATTATTTTTTTATTTTTAACATAAATGTTTAAAAAAAATTAATACCTTTTAATATTATTATTATTAAATCCAACATCACAAAATATGAAAAATATTATTTATGTAAAAATATACCTTCTATTTATATTTTCTATAATAAATTTTTAATAATTTACACTATTTATATATAAAAATAAATTAAGATTATTAAAATGTTTTACTAAAAAATACTATTATTATTAGAATATAAGGAATTCTATTTATTTTATTTTAAAAGATTTTATTTTAAAAATTATTAACAATAATATATATAGAAATTTTATATTAAATTAATTTAATTTATTAAATAAAATAAAAGATTATATAATGTTTATAATATTTATTTTTTTTTTTAATATTAAAAAAAATTATTTTTAATAAAAATTTAAATTAAAATAATTTTGGATTTTGATGTATATTAAATAATTTAATTCTAGCTTTATTAAAAAAGAATTTAATAAAATTTTTAATTAAATTGAAAAATAATATTATAATATATTTTATATTATTAATGGAAATTTTACTAAAGTCTTTATAAACAATAATATAGAAACTATTTATATCTCAAAAAAATATACTATTAAATATAATTTAATTAAAATTTTTAAAACAATTTATTATAATATAGTTGTTTTTAAAAAAAACCCCCTTAGAATAATCTATTATAAAATCGAAATTATTTTTATTATTAATAATTATTTTGAACAATAAATAGTTGATATTTTTAATTTTAAATATAATAATTTTATTTTAAAATATAATTGGTTATAAAATTATAATCCAGACATTAATTTTAAATCCTAAGAAATCTAATTTTTTTGATATAATTATATTTAAGTATTTAAAAATTTTAAGAAAATTAATAATTATAAAAAGAAAATATATTTATAATAAACTTAATATTTCTTTATTAAAAAAATTAATTATTAATTATAATTTAAAATTTATATTTTTAAAAGAATTATTATTTATATTAAAAAATTAATTTAAATTATTGTTATTAAAATAGCCAAATAAATTCTAAACTAAATTAAAATATTTAAGAAATTATCTAATAACCAAGTTTTATTTAAAATTAATAAATTTACACATAAAATACTATTTAAAATAAAAACAACACCCAAGTTTATATTTATATATACATATATACAAAAAAAACTTAAAACCTTTAGAAAATATATTAAAAAAAATTTTAAAAAAGAATACATCTAATTTTTATGATTATTAATTGGATATTTTATCTTATTTATATTAAAAAAAAATGGTAAACTACAAATATATATGGATTATAAAAGTTTTAATAATATAATTATTAAAAATTATAATAGAATATTATGAATTAATAAATTTTTTAATTGTTTATAAAAAGCAAAACAATTTATTAAATTAAATATTATTATTACTTATTATAATATTTAAGTATTATTTAAAAATATTTAAAAAATTGTTTTTAAATATTAATATAAATTTTTTAAATACATAATTATATTTTTTAAATTAATTAATATACCAACATTTTTTCAAATTTTTATAAATTATATTTTATAAAATTATATTAACAAAATTTGTATTATCTACTTCAATAATATATTAATTTATAATAAAAACTCTAAAGAATATTGATAATATATTATATAAATATTTGAAGTTTTTAATAAATATAATTTTAAAATTAAACTTAAGAAAACAAAATTCAAAATTACCAAATATAAATTTTTAAAAATTATTATTATAATTAATGGAATCAAAATAGATTTTAAGAAAGTCGACATTATTTAAAAATGGTTTGAACTTAAGAATATTAAAGATATTTAAGCCTTTCTAAAATTATACAACTATTATTAATGTTTTATTAAAAAATATAATTACATATTAACCACCCTATTAAAATTTACCAAAATAAAAATCAAATTCAACATAACCTTTAATTAAAAGAAAACTTTTAAAATGTTTAAGAAATTATTTTTATTTATATTTATATTCAATTTATATAATTTTAGTTTATTTATAAAAATTAAAATAAATATTTTAAATATAATTTTAAAAATTTATTTATATTAATTATATTTTAATAAAAAATAATATTTTATTATTTATTTATTTTATAAATTTAATATAATAAAATTTAGATATTCTATTTATAATAAAGAATTTATAACTATTATCAAAACATATTAAACATAAAAAATATATTTATAAATTAAGGAATTTTTTATAATATATTTTAATTATAAAAATTTTATATTTTTTTTTATTATTAAGATATTTAGCCAACAACAAATACAATAATAAAAAACCTTTAACAAATATAAAATAAAAATTATATATTATAAAAAAAAAGAAAATTTAGGAGTTAATGTTTTTAACAAAAAACTTAATTTAATGGAAAAAATACAATTAAATTAAAAAATAATTTTTAAAAGAAAATCTTATATAATTATTATTATTAACACAAATTTTAACAAAATTATTTATATATTTTATAATGAATTTGTTTAAAAATTGAAAAATAACTATCAATAATACTTTATAATTAAATGAATCTTCTTAAATATTGATAATATATTTTTATATTTTATTATTGAAAATGGAATTATATTATTTTAAAATTTTTTTTATATTTTTATAAAAGATTTCTAGTAATAATTTATAAAATAATATTATGATATATTAAATTATAAATATTTAGGAATTAAATAAATATAAGAACTTTTAATTAAGGATTATTATTAACCTAAAATATAATAAAATATTAAATAATATATTAAAACTTATAATATATACTACAAAAATAAATTTAATCAATATTTATTTTATAGAAAGTTATAATTTTATAATATACTAATTAAACTTTTTTAAGTTATTATTTATAACTTTATTTAAGGAATGCCCTACTTAAGAGATCTTTTTATGAATATGATTTATGATGAAGTTTTAATCATTATTTATAAATTCAATAAAATAATAATATTTAAACTATAAAATTCTAAATAAATTATTTAAAAATTTGAATAAATATATTTTAAACAAGTATTTAATCAATATAGTTTATAAGTTAAATATATTTGTAATAGAAATATTTTATTTTCTAATAAATTCTAAAATTTAATTAGAATTTAGATTGGAATTAAATTCAATATCATTAATAAAGAATATATTTAAATAAATTATTTAAACAATTAAAATATGATTACACAATTTTTTAAATATAATTCAAAATAATTGGGTTAAATTACTATTTAGTTTTAAATTTATATATAATATATTAAAGTATTTAATTACTAAACATATACTATATAAAATGTTTAAAAAATAGAATTTTACAATAATATTATTATCTTTAATATTTAAAAAAGTAATTTTGGAAGTAGATAAATATATTTAAAATATGAAAAAGTTCTATGATAATTTTAAAAAAAATCTTAAATTTATAATTAAATATATATTATATTATTATAATTAGAAAAAAATGGAAGTATTATTTTTGAAGGAAGGAGATAAAATATATTTGTTTGTTAAATATATTAAACACAAAAAACAATTTAGCAAAAAATTTGATTATTAAAAATATAAATTTTTTATAATTATGAAGAAATTTAGTAATAATATTTTTGAATTTGAAATATTAGGATTTACACATATTTATTAATTTTTTTATATTTTATTTTTAGAATTAGCTTTGAAAGACTGTTACGCGTTCAGCGTTCTCAGAGGACTCAGCCACGTGTGTGTGTGTGGCTGGGCCTCGGTATGTGGCTGGTGTACCACACCAAAACTATCCTTCCTCTGTAGAATAGAACTCTAATAATCAATCATTCTTACAACTTACCAAGATATCAACATTGGTAGCATCGATACAATCGATAACAAGTGCCTCCGGCATCAAGCCTGCTACGCAGAAGCTAGCACCACGGTAAGTAAGCTATACCGACGGCCCGGGACTCTCTCGAGCGAGAGAGTCACGGACCGCCCGTACGCGCACGAACCACCAGGTAAGTGGATCTCCCATTGCCCCGTGTCGAGAAGCTCCAGCAAGCGCTTCTCTATTCCATCAAAGCCGTGCCAGTAACTGCTCCTCCACCTCAGCTGTAAGATCGAAAGCGATATCCCAAGTAGCCATCAAGGCTCTCGGCCGGTACCGGTTTGATTTTTCCTCTGTAGGGGGGCGGTTCGGCGGCGGCGTGTTCGGCGTGTTCGTGGCAGCGTGCGTGTATACAGCGGTCGGGCGGTGATAGCTATTAAAGCTTCATCACTCACCTCTCGAGACGACGACGACGACGATACTACCCATAGTAGCCATTGAGGCTCTATAGCATCATCTTCCCATTACCCTGATCTCCTATCTTCAAACCTCTTGTATCTTCATCGTTTTGTTCCTACAGATATACTACGTCGAGCTGTGGTGGCTCCTTGCAGCGACACAGCTTTGCAGCGACATAGATTTGCAGCGACGATAGTATACGCAACTCTTCACCGCACCAACATCACAGCATTGTGACTGCTTTACCTCCGTTTATCCCAATCTGTAAACCTCAACGAGTTGTCGTTGCCCTAGGGTACTAACACCCACATTCTGTCTTTCTCGTTCACGATTCTTTCTTCCTTCCTACACCTACCCATACATTAGCATCGCGACAACCTGTACTCAGAACTTACCGCCCCAGCTACGATCGTCAGATCATAGCTTCACTTCATATTGCTTTCTTCATAATCTTGCCCGTGATCATCTCGTTCCAAGCCCAAAAGCAGACGAACATTCCTGCTTCCCCTGCTTCATCCATCGCCCGAGCCCCCGTCAAGCATATTACTATCATAGCCTGTCATTGCACTTAGGCAGCAGATAGAGGACATCTGTACCACTTGACGGTTAAAGCTCTCGCGTGTGTATTTCATTTCTTTCGTAATATCCTCCTTCTCCTCTCTTGTTCTTACTCCTACCTTTTGCGAGATAAACATCTCATCCTGTTTTCGAATCCCTCTTGTACTAGCCAATACATTCCGAGAGTATACCTTTCGAAGATAGGCGTGAATACCTGACATCAGTCAGAAGCAGTGGTTCGTAAACGGACGTGACATTCCCGATTCGATCCATTCTTAAATACCTCAGACGAACATACCTGGGAAGAATTATTAGTAGGCGTATCCGACCTTTCAGAGAGAGGACACGTAGACTTATCAATTCCATCGAGACTTGCGTAGCGTGATTATGTCTGGTGAACAAGGATCTCCTGAAGAAATCAAAAGGAGACCCGGCAGATCCGAACGTGACTCTCGTCGCGGGCGCGGAGATAGACCATATCACTATAACCCAAGGCGAGATCGAGATCGGAATTACCAGAACCATAATCAGGTTCAAGGTCAACCGTTCGTGTCCGAATCGAAGGTCCAATTGTGTACTTCTTTGAGTCAGCTGGCGATCAACAGTCAAGATCAAAGCTACCAAGTAGTCACAAAGGCCATTCAGACAATCAGTGAGCTTACGAACGCATTCTTAGCTCCAGTCAAGGCAGCGGAGAAGCATATCCAAGAGACTGTAGCAACTATCCCTACCGAGCAATACCAGCATCAGCGATCTTTCCAACCAAGATTCTCTGGCGTTCGTAGTGAATTCGGTGGTGACAAGCGTCCAGATAGCAGCTACGGTAAAGCTAAGCCTTTTCAAAGCGATCCGCACCGTACTGAAGCTATTGAAGTCAAATCTAATTTCGGCGGCAAGGGTAAGCAAACGAAACGGTCGAAAGACTGGAAACAGAAGAAACATACGAAGGAGTCTGAACAACAACAAGTTGTCGCAGTTACATCTGAAGCGCAGCAGTCGATTGCGCCAGTTACTGAAACTGCGGATACTGAAGTGGTTGTAGGTTCCGAGCAAGTAAATAGTACTCCGAGTCGACCCCCATACCGAGACGAAGATAATCTTTCAGAACATACGAGTTGGTGGAGTAACGCTCGCGGAGGAAAATACCTTAACGGAAAGAGCAACTATCGCGGAAAACGTAAGCGCGGTGGACCTTTTCGAGGTTCTGACAACAACCGCAGAGCTGATAGAGCTGGTGATAATTCTGGTGTGCATGGTAATAATAACGTACAACATAGCGTTAATACCCACCGGAGTTTAGCCGAGCGAGTATCTGGAGACCCGTTAGGTAAAATATCTAGCGCAAAAGCACAGTCAGTTAGCGATAGAAAGGAAAAGCTCAAGAAGCTACGAGGCAAAAAAGACTTCGTCGCAAAGGAATACCGCCCAGTCGATAAAGACGGTGATATCCAAATACAAGACGCTCCAATTGACCTCGATTGCGTTGAAGTGCCGCAAGAGGCACCCGCTTTTGTACCAAACCTGCCAACAGGACCGTACAAGAAAATCTCTTTGAGCGAATATCAAAAACGAGCTGAGCAAAACCCTCTCTTCATCACTGTTCGTGAGGAAGATCAGCTTGATTTTACCGAACAATAATTTCTTTTCTGTCCAAAAGAGTGTAATTAGCTCAAGGTTTAATAACATCAAGGTTTAATACTTACTGGTAAACTCACGGAATAATGTCTGAAATAAAAAAACTGGTTAAGGTAACCCGAAAGGGAACCACTCCGGACCTTCCGCCTTCAGTCGGAACCGGAGAACGTAGCTTCGTAGACGTGGTGAAAGGAACTAAAAAACCTAAGCCATCAGCAGAAAGTCTAAAACTACAGGAAGAGATCCAGATAGCAGCTCGTATAATTAAGGCTCCGGAAGCAGTTTTCGTTAACCCGGCCACCAAGGAAGCCGCTGAAAAGTTTCTAAACACAGCGCTTCGAAGGAAGGATGGCAGTTTATCCGGAAAGGGTGGAGTTTGTTCAGGCGGGGTATCCTTCTGGAAAGGATACCCAGACCGACTCCATGCAAAAGAACTGGATAAACTCATTGAAGACTTCAGAATCATCCTAGCTAGGGAGAACGAAAACCCAAAAGATCCAAAACAACGTACCATTACTGAAAGTTTTGGAGTAGCCTCAAGTGATGTGGAAAGGCTGAGTGAGCAATTAGACGATACTTCGTTGTCCGCGGAGAAACTCCCTACTCTCAATAGATCTGTAAATTTGGATATGGACGCAACAAATGTAACGTTGCCCCAGACATCCGCGCAAATAGCAGATAAAATTAGTAGTGTAGGTATCAATTCGGATAAAGCAAGGGTTCAAAAGGCTCAAATGGACTCACCTTTAATTCTTCCTTCTATAGTCCCAATTGCTATGTCAACGCCAAGCTTTTCTCTTAGTCCATGTGACCCATTAGACCACGAGGACCTTGAGGTCCTTGAAGGTGTGGAAATATCTCCTTTGATAGGGAGTCCACATCTTGGTAAGGGAAAGCAGGCGGCAGACAAAGAGTCTCATCTTCGTTGGGAAATCGCAGATGTCGAAAAGACTTTAAGCGTATATGAAGGAGAAGAAGAGATACTGTTGAAAAGACTACAATATGACGTTAGCTCGGGAGATAGAGTCAATATACTAAATGAGCTGAGACATATTAGCCTGATGAAAACGGAGTGCCACGTCGCACTGATAGAACTGAGGGCGAGATTACGGATGATGAAACTGGAGAATCCAGCGCAAGATGAGCAGATCGCTCGGACAGTAGAGCCCTGCGAACAAGTTAGCGAACATATCCGTAGCCCGAGTATCTTTGAAGTCGACGGAAAAGACTGGAAACCAAGCGAGATGAAACTGGGCCCAAATTACAGTAAATCCACAGTTAGGTCTCCAGTAGCTAAAAATCCTGTGATATCAGTGACCAAACCGACCGATACCACGACTCAAAAGGGACCAGTTGGTACGGCGCGGGATTCACGCGCGGTACCAGAAAAAATGCCCGAAAGTCCAAAACAAAACATTGCGATACCGCAGGGAGCAGTGCTTACAGCGAACCCGCAAAACCCTGCTCCTGCGAGACCAACACCTGCTCCAGCTCGAAAACCTTCATTCGTTCGCGCACAGGTACCTTTGACTAGAATGCCAGCGGCAAGAACTATGGTTAATAGAAGGGGTCAGCCTCCGCATAATGAAGTAAATTGGATAGGCGATCCCGATGCTGTAAATTGGAACCTGGATGTTCTGAACGAGCTACCACCATCCGTATGGCCACCGTACAATCACTTCCTACCACTTTTGTATGCCCATCACATCTATAGGTATAAAGTACCCACAAAATCCTTGGATGTAACGGGCTACTTCTCTCCGACGAACCCGCACGTAGACGAGGAGAGAGAGGAAGAGTACGAAATGAAAAGGGCGCTGTATAGTGATTGGTATGATGAGCAGGCGAAACTTTACTTGGTCAATGATCCGGAAAAGTACGAAATCTTCGAGAACGAACCGTACGAACCCTGCATTGAGATCACGACTAAAGACGAACAGCAAATAGTCAGTCAGCTGTTTGAAGTCTACGAACGATCGTTCGAAGAAGATAGGTTAACATATGTGGAAAACGAGGGTATCTACCCCAAAGCCGCAAGTTATGATGTGGTGACAATCTATCCGGGTGAAAAAGATCTAGGTCGAGAACTGCCACTCGTACGAGACGTACGAGGAAAGCTAATTGAGCAGAATTTGACCCCCGTAACGGGATCTGGAAGGAAACTGACCCAGTATGATCGAATAAACCCGCCTGGCATGAATACATTAGTATCACAACCTATTCCACAGAAAAACCCGTACATCAATAGCGAAAGAACGATGTACATACCTTCTTCGTTGGATCCTTACAACCCAATGCAACCGTACGTTACGGCGCAGCAGAAAGGACAATTTTCACCGTATAGCTATGGCGAAATAGCCACCCATAGTAACAATAACCGTAACAGCTTCGGTGTAGCTGCGCAGAAGGCGGCCATACTATCGCAACCGAGTATGCCAATGTATAGGCCTACTCTCCAAAATCCGACGTCGAATAACTTCGGTTTTGGCTCCGGAACATTCATGGCCAACCTACAAGGGACGCAGTATGGAACGAAAGATATTTCGCAGCCGCAGCAATCGTATCCAATGCAGAACCCGTGGCAAATACCGGAGATGCAACCGCCAGTGTCTCCTTTCAGCTTGGGCAGTCCAATGATACCGCAATTAAATCGTCCAGCGTATACCACTTCCATGGCATCGAGACCGTCGACAGGTATACTTTCTTCGTTGGGGGACGATCAGGATAACTCCACTGATACTGGGACCGTTCGAAACTTGATGGTGGGAGCCGAAAGCTCTGCGCAGGGAGCCGCTCAGGGCGCTAGACATTCTCAAAGTTCTGGTCAGCAGCATACAAATACTGGCGCAAGGGGAGGTACTTTCCGAGATCCAGGAACTGATATGCCCGATGCACCAGAGCCGGGACCTGCGCAGCCTCCTGCGCAGCCTAGGCCCTGGCCACCTCCAGTCCAAAATGTACCTTGGCATGGAGATAACCCTGTGCAGCAGAATCAGCCCAATATCCAACCAGCAAATCAAAACGTATGGCCCCAACCTCAAAATGTAAATGTTCCTCAGAATCCGTGGCCGCAGCCTCAAAATGCATGGCAACAGCCTGCGCATGGATATCTTGTAAACTATGGTCAGCAAGCAAATCAAAATGCGCAACAGTTCGGACAAGCTCCGCAGTTCGGGCAAGGCTTCGCTCAGCAAATGCCACAACAGCAGGGTTTTGCGCAGCAAATCCCGCAGCAGCAAGGCTTTGCGCAGCATATGCCACAGCAGCAGCAGATCCCGCAACAGAATGGGTTTGCCCCGATCGGGCCTCAGTTCCAGCAGAGACCGAATCCACCAAGGGACATAAAGGTGGAAGCAATTGGTTGTTTCTGGCCTGATTGCCCGACTGCCGACTACCCAGAAGGCAAATTCCTAACGTCCGCGAAAGAAATCATTTACCGAGACGTGTTTCTGTTTGTAGATAAAATACGGGATCAAATCCAGATCAAAGGATTGGAAGCTGTCAAGGCTGTTTTGCCCGACACATTGAGAGGACAAGCTTTATCCTGGTATCAACAAGAGATTGGGGATATTGTCAAAGCAACCTTGCGAGCGGACATGACAGGAGATACATGGGTCGCTGCCCTTACCGATAGATTTAAGCCCAGCTTTCAAGAATCTATAGACGAGTTCATGTCGTCTTCGTTCACGGTAGCCGATATGACGAAGGGTAGAGATCCAGTCGAGTACATCCAGAAAGTCATCATGAACGGCAAGGCGGCCGGTATCTTGGATCCATTTATAATCCTAACCACCGCATATAAAGGATTAGCAGCTGAATTCAAGAGAGAAGTACCAAGGCCGACTCCACAAATGACAACCGACCAATTCGTCGCCTACATCAGCGATAAGCGCGAGATATGGAGAGAACTGTTCTTCAAGAAAGACAAAGAGAGTAAGCCATCTAAATCAAACCGCACAGATTGGAGAGGATATGGCGAAGACTCTGACAAGAACAAGGACCATAGGAAAAAACACAAGAAATCCAAGCGCAAAGATCGCAGTAAGAACTACTTCGGCGAAGGAAGGCGTATGAGGAAGGGATCCAAATATGACAAGGGAGATAGGTATAAAAAGTCTTACCACAAGAAAAAATTTGTACCTAGATATCCTGTATCATACCGAGATAAGAAATTCAAGAAGGATTGGTCCAAGAAACCTCCGTATGGCTGTAAAATATGTAAGGATCCCGATCATTGGGCATGGGCCTGTCCTCAAAAGGACAAGAAGCCGTTCGCCGGCATGGTGGTGGATGTTACTGGCGATCTAGAGTACGACGAGCTAAATCAAATAGCGGTAGACGTTTACTTTGGAGGCTATAATTCGGATTTGGAAAGCGAATCTGAGGATGATACACCTCAGAATAGTCCCAAAGAATACCACGCTGCTCGTAGCTCTGGCTCCGAACCAGAGGAGTCGTCGGATAGTACTGCGGAAGAAAAAGAAGTGCATAACGCTTTTGAAGAGGCCGCAGCGCGATTCCTACCTATGAACTCCGAAAAATCCAAGGTTAGCATACCAACAACCGATCCGGGACGTACCTGTCGGGTGTGTAAGCGAGCCTTTGAATCAAGAAATGCGATGTATCGGCATATAGCTAAGGAACATGCTACTGCTTTGATCGAAACGGTGACCAGTAGAGTAATGGAAAAGGAAGAGGTCGTAAATCTGCATGCAGAGACCGAACCCGAGAAAGTAATTACATCTACAACAGTGCGTACACCGTCCAAAGGGTTAGCTTACCGACCCTACACATATGCGAAAGTGAAAGGCCGCGTGGCAGGAATGGCAGATTGGCACTTTGTTGTACCCGATACAGGATGCACCATGTCAATAGCTGACCGCACTTGGCTGAAAGAGAACATACCTGGCTACGAACGTTTAGTTCGAAAAATCGAGAGTCCTATATCCGTGACTGGTATAGGGTCCGCCAGCTATGACTCTAGCGAATACATTTGTGTAGTAATCGAGCTAAAAGCAGTAGGCGCAACTTTACGCTTCGTAGACGTTGAGATCCATATCGTCGAGAAGCTGAAATCAAATCTACTCCTTGGCAACGACTTCCTGAAGCCTGAACGGGCGAAGGTCGACTATGAGCATAATTATGTTATATTCCCAAGATGTAGGGATGTGATAGTTCCATGCCAAGTAGTTAGAAAAGGATACTCCAAAATAGTTCGCGCTTTGCATGATACAGTGATCTTACCGGGGACCATTACTGGTGTTCAAGTCCGTAAATTACCACCTGGAGACAAAATCTTCGAGCCTACCCGATCTGAGGTTAGAGCGCGAGGTGTAATGTTTGCTGCAGTGATGTCCGAAGACAGCCCAGTCGCGTATTACAATTATACCGATAGGCCTATCAAGCTGTCCAAGGGGACACCATTGGGAATAGCAGAAGACATACCTGGAACACACGAACTGGTGGAAACCAAGCTCACTGCTGCCGACACCATGTATCTACTACCTCAAACAGCCGAGGACTATACCGTGGGAACTGAGTTAGTGACAACTGAACAGACCAAGGGCTTAGAGCAAGTAAATTGTTGCAATGACACTTCCTTTGAGCACGAAGTTTATAGTGATCTAATTCGCGAGTTCCCTCGCCTTTGGGCTACAAGGGATGGCCTCATCAAGACCCGTAACTTGATGAAGATACCCCTAGTAGATAATTATGAGGATAAACTCAAGGTCCAGAGAGTGTACCAATTGTCCCAAAAGGACCGCGATCTCGTAGATGACGTCTTTGACAAGATGAGAAGCAAGGGACAAATGGGACCAGCTAACCGTGCAGAGTTTGGACTACCCGTCTTTGTTGTGAAAAAACGGATCATGAAAGACCAGCCAATAGCGGCTGGCGCGAAAGAACTGAAGGCCGCAAGAGAGGTCTGGTCGAAAAGCGAACCACTCGGACACGAGTTTGTGAGAGCCGATGAGCTACTAGAACCCGAACAGGGGAGATTAGCGAAGGCCCGCAACAATGAGTGGGACGTGAAATCAAGGGTTGTGATTGATGTGCGCATGCTAAACTCCATCACTCGCCCAGACCAGCCTACTCTTACTCCTACAACTGAAATAATAGGATGGCTGAAAGGAGCATTCGCGATTACTTGTTTTGATCTGACAGCATCTTTCTACCAGCTTGGAGTTGAACCCGAAGACTGGTGGAAGTTGACAGTTATTTCGCACCGCGGTGCAGACGAAATGAGAGTGGCACCAATGGGCGCTACAGGCTCCGTCCAGCACCTAGAACGGGAAGTTAAGCATATCTTGCGGAAGTCCAAACAAGCTCGTATATATGTGGACGATGTAACCGTTAAGTCTTCAAGCGAACTAATTGGCGAACTTGTCAAGCAACGGGTGACAGCTTCGAATGAGTCGAGAAGAGCGAGAACTAAAGCAAAATGGTTAATCTTTGCTAAGCTCTTGAGACTGAAGCGCATTGTCCAGTATATGAGAGACGTACTCTTACACTCCCAAGCTTGCCGCGAGGTCCTGGATGCACTAGATAAACATAACGTGACTCTGGGGCCCAAAAAATGCTATATTGGCTATCATAATCGCATAGTCCTAGGTCAAGTAGCGGATAAGTACGGCATGTATACCGCCGCGGAAAAATTAGCAGCTATCTCGAAGCTGTCCTTTCCAGACACTTTGAGAGACTTGGAGATATACGTGGGACTAACCAGTTATTTGCAGTCCTACTGCCCACTTTTCGCGCTGGCGGCGGATCCGTTAATCAAGCTTAAAACTAAATTGCTTCGAGGATATGTTAAATCGACGATAGACTCTGGAAAACAACCCGAAAATAACCCTGACTCAAAGGATTTGGTCGTCAGACCGAAGCCCCAAAAGTCGAAAGAGCTATCGATCGAAGAGCAGACTCGTAGAGCAAGAGATAGGCGTGATTTTGCAGTGAGAACCAAGGTATCAGCTGAAGATGCAACCAGTGAGGTTCGTAAGGCTTATGAATATATTCAAGCCGCTTTCTCTAAGACACTATTCCTCCATCACCTAGACAATAAGCGTCCGCTTTTCCTGGACGTAGATGCTTGCGTTAAAGGAATGGGCGCAATGATCTACCATATAATAGGCGATGGTATAATGGAGTCAGTACCTGAGAAAGGAACCGTCGAACCAATAGCTTTCTTGTCACGAGCGACCAAAGATGCTGAGACCCGTTACTGGCCCACCGATTTGGAAGTAACATGCATGCTTTGGGTCGTCAAGAAAATAAGGCATTGGATAGAAAACTCACCGGTAACAGTAATCTACACTGATCACCAGCCTGCCGTCCGCATAGCTAAAGAGGTCAAGTTGGGATCCCATCATGCGAACCTTAGGCTAGTCCTGGCCGGACAGTACCTGTCACAATTTCCGAACCTGTATGTTAAATATAGACCGGGGAAAACCAATATAGTGGCAGACGCGCTGTCGAGACTACCTACCGAGTTTGTAAAACCAAGTAATGATCCTAAGCCCAAGCGCGTACGAGCATACGTGACCACCACGTTCGAATTCGAGCCTACCTTCAAGCAACGACTTGTCAGCGGATATGAATCTGATAACGACTTTAGAGAGATCATAGCCGAGCTGAAGAGTGAGAAGGCAGTGCACGTCGGAGATAACCCAATGGGATATTGGAACGTGAGAGGCTCGAACTTTCGTTTGCGCGAGGATGGCTTGCTCATCTTGGTGGACCAGATAGATCAGAGGCTGAGGTTGTGCATTCCGCACACAATGCATGGTGAAATATTCGCGCGAGAACATGATGCCTGCGAGCACGCAGGGCACAAGCGTGTATACCAGAAAATCTGCAAAACCATGTATATTAGAAAGCTTAGCCAAAGACTGAAGAAGTACTTGTCTTACTGTGAGACGTGCCGAACCCACCAGACCTCTAGGCAGAAGCCATACGGCGAACTTCAAACTATAGATGCTACATACCTTTTTGAGACCATATGCATCGACTTTGTGCTCGCCCTGCCGGAGGTGGACTCCTTCGATACTGCCATGATCGTTACCGACAAGTTCTCAAAGTTGAAGAGAATACTACCGGGAAAAACGACATGGACAGCAGAGGAATGGGGAAAGCTGTTTTATGATGAGATCTTCTGCCAATGGGGCCTTCCCGACAACGTGATTTCTGATCGCGATCCGAGGTTCCTGAGTAGCTTTTGGCGTGGTTTCCTAGACAAAGCAAAAATCAAGCAGTGCCTCACTACCGCGTATAATCCTAGATCTGACGGTCAGTCGGAAAGAAGTAATCAGACCGTAGAGATAGCTCTGCGCTTTTGGATAGCTTACCATGACGACGCGAACTGGCTGATAGCCAGGAAGCAGATCGAATTCAACCTCAATAACACCATTGTCATGCCTGCTGAAATAACCCCAAATGAAATAGCATATGGCAGGCAGTTGCGTACCTTGTCGTCCGACGCGCATGATGCCGTCCCGCACGATCGAGAGGTACTGCGACAAGAAATGGTGGACATTGCGGCATACGCTAGCGAGTATGTCCGGCGTAGATTCGACGAATCGCATAAAGCTCCAGACTTCAAGGAAGGAGAATACGTAATGCTTGATCTAAAGAAACCTGGGTCACAGAAGGGTTATTCACTTAAGCACACGGAGAGAGACTTACCGCACAAGCTGTCAGTACAGCGTGTCGGCCCACTAAAAATCCTGAAAGTAATCTCGCCATTAGCGCTTAAGCTGGAGATACCAGACTCTTGGAAGCAGAATAGGGTCCACGATGTGATATCAGTCGCGCACCTAAAATCATGTCCTCCAGGCTTTGATAGATTAGCAGCCGACCCTTACAAGCGAACTCCCAAGCATGACTTACCAGGAGAGGTCGAAGCGGATAAAGATACTCAATTCCCGCAAGATCAAGACACTGGTAAGCCGCTCTATGAGATTGAGCGTATACTGCGGAAAAGCGTGATAGGTCGACATCGAATACCCCGCTATCTGGTCAAATGGAAAGGCTGGCCTGACGAGCATAACCAATGGGTACTAGGTCGCGATATCAACGCTGCAGAATTGATCGACGAGTTCGAAGGAAGGCAAGCGTCTTCCTAGCCTACTATTCGATTGAGTGCCTCATTCGCAATCCCTACTTTCTCGCCCGCTTCGGCACCACGGGCACCATTTCCTGCGTTGCGTTGACGTGTCGTTAACTGTTACACGAATACCATTGTTAGCAACGACACGAACTCAAGGTTGTATGATACCTTCGGAGTTCGATAAATAACACCACGCGGAGAACCCGCGTGGTGCTGCCTACCACCATTAATGTCTAATACCACGTTTCCTTTGTTATCCTTCTATTACCACACCACCTTGTTTCTGTACTCACCTGTACTAATGTTTATACCTGCGATCGAAGGCTAGCTTCGATCTTTATTGTTGATGGGCGATTGTTACGCGTTCAGCGTTCTCAGAGGACTCAGCCACGTGTGTGTGTGTGGCTGGGCCTCGGTATGTGGCTGGTGTACCACACCAAAACTATCCTTCCTCTGTAGAATAGAACTCTAATAATCAATCATTCTTACAACTTACCAAGATATCAACAAAGACTTAAGAAAGGATTTTAATAATGAAGAATTAAAATTTAAAAACCATACTGAATACAAATTCAAGAAAATCTTTAATAAACCCAATAAAAAAAATAAATATTTTATTAGATGGTTATTATTTTATAAACCACAAAATGATTTTTAAATACCAAAAAATAATATATTTTTAGAAATTATTTAAACCTATTTTAATTAAAAATTTATAATATAATTTATGAAATAAAGATATAAATGATTAAAAAAATAAATTTAATTTTATTAAATTGATACAAAATTATTAAATAATTTTTAATAAATTTTTTTTATTTCTTTTTTAATAATAATTGCATTTTTATTATTATAAGATTTAATTAAATTAATTTTATCTTTTTTTATTAATTATTTTAATAAATCTTTTTTATGAATATGTTACACTTTGATAGGCTATCCTATCAAACACGTTTCACTTCTTATGTCTGACTCTCAATCTAAGATACCTGGGTTCTTAGAACAGGAAGCATATACATCGCGAAATATCAAAGATTATTAATAAAATATATAACAACAATAAGATTTAATAACAAAAAAATTGAATTATATTTAAATTAACCAATAAAAAACTAACTACTTTATCAATCCTAACAATAATCTTATATACATAATAATATTTTATACAATGGGTAGTGTTCACATTACTCATATGCTCGCGTGCGAACGTATGAGCATACAAACATTTAATCTACAAATGTTCGCATATCTACAAAAATCTAAAATACAAACACATTATGTGATAAATGCCATACAACAGGATTTAAAAACAAGTAGTTCAACTTATAAATAAACATTATTGGTGTTATAATCAAAACTAAAGAAAATACAACATATAGGGCTAAAAACAACATAGCATAAAACAAAATACAAGTAATTGTATTGTTAAGACTGTAAATCTGTGATATTATTTTTTTTTTTTAGGGTCAAGATTTATGTAGTCTTTAATTCTATATAGAGTAAATATAGGGTGTGGATATAGGCAAAATAAAGATCAGTTTTCTATATAGAGGGTAGTACTATATAGGGGAATTCCTATATCGGCCATAATTTTATACAAAATGGTCCTAAATATAGATTTGGATGACTATGTTAAAATTATATCCATATAAATTGAGTCTATTTCATAGTAAAAATATCTTTATAAATAATAAATGATATAAGCAAAAAGTACATAAAAAAATAACAATCAAAATCAAAATAAAAATCAAAAACTTAAACTTAAAATAATTATAATACAACATATTTAATTAATCAAATACCTATCAAACAAACAAAACAAAAATCAAAACAATCTTCTCATCAACATTGAAATCTTCAAGCTAATTGAATTGAATCTTCTGGTGTTTCTACTCTTATCCCATATAAATATTGCGCCAAAAACGATCATTTTTACATTGTAATATCAAAAAACATCAATTATTTTATTTATACCCAAAATAAACGGCATAGCTGTCTAACCAATTCCCATAAATATTTTTTCCAATATTAAAAATAAATCTGGCTAATGGTTTATAATAAAACAATTAAATCATCAAATTAATGAAAGAAAAAAAAAGTTAGAAAAATTAAAATCAAAACAAAAAACTTTGTAAACACAAATTATTCAAAAAAAGAAAAAGCTTCACCAACTTAAAGCAAAACACATAAAAACAATTATACATGAAAGGAATTTATTGGAATAAATAACAGAAAAAGACAAAATCAATTTAGTCAAATCCCAAAATAATACAAACATAATTATTTCTAAAAAAAAAATAAAAAAAATTTGTTAAAAATTATTCAATAATACTATATCAGCTTAAAATTAAATTTATTTCTTTAATCATCCACATCCTTATTTCATAGGTTGTAACATAAATTTCTAATTAAAATAGGTTTAGACAATATCTGGGAATATATTATCTTCAGGTATTTATGAGTCATCTTATAATCCATAAAATAGTAACCATCTAATAAAATATTTATTTTTTTTATTAGATCCATCAAAAATTTTTTTAAATTCGTATTCAATATAGTCCTCGAATTCTAATTCTTCATCATTAAATTCTTCTTTTAAATCTTTAAGAGCTAGTTTTAAGAATAAAATATAAAAAAATTAATAAATACATATAAATCCTAATATTTTAAATTCAAAAATATTATTACTAAATTTCTTCATGACCATAAAAGGTCTATATTTCTAATAATCAAATTTTTTACTAGATCATCCTTTGTGTTTAATATATTTAACAAGCAAGTATACTTTATCTCCTTCCTTCAAAAATAATGCTTTTATTTTTTTTTAATTATAATAATATAACATGCATTCAATCATAAATTAAAAATCTTTTTTAAGATTGTCATAAAAATTTTTCATATTTTAAACATATCTATCTACTTCCGGGACTATTTCCTTAGATATCAAGAGTAATAATATCACTATAAAATTCCATCCTCTAAATGTTTTATAAAGCATATACTTAATAATTAAATACTTTAATATATTATATATAAATTCAAAACTAGATAATAACTTAATTTAATTATTCTAAACTATATTTAAAAAATTACATAACCATATTTTGATTATCTAAATAATTCGTTCAATAAGTCCATCTATTTAAACATATCCTTTACTAGCAATATTAAGCTTAATTCCAGTCTAAATTCTGACTAAATTCCAAAACTTGTTAAAAAATAGTGTGTCTCTATTGCAGATGTGTTTAACTTGTAGACTGTATTGACTGAATATTCATTTAAAATATACTTATTTAAGTTTTTGAATAAACCATTTAAAGTTCCATGGTTCAAGTATTACTATTTTGTTAAATTTACAAACAATAACTAGGACTTTGTTGTAGATTGTATTCATAAAAGAATCTCTTAAATAAAGTATTTTTTGAATAAAATTGTAAATAATGACTTGAAAGGGTCCAATTAATATATTATAAAATTATAACTTTCCATAAAATAAATATCAACTAAATTTGTTTTTGTAGCACATATTATAGATTCTAATATATTGTTTAATGTTTTGTTGTATTTGGGACCAATAATAATCTTTGGTTAAAAATTCTTAAGTTCATTCAACTCCTAAATGTTTGTGGGCTAATATATCATAATATTATTTTATAAATTATTACTGGAGATCTTTTGTAGAAATGTAGAAGAAGTTCTAGAATAGTATAATTCCATTTTCAATGGTGAAGTGCAAGGGTGTATTATCAATGTCTAAAAAAATTTGTTTAGTTATAAAATATTGTTAATAGCTATTTTTCAGTTTTTTAGCAAATTTATTATAGAATATGTGAGTGGTTTTGTTGAGGCTTGTATTAATAGTAATAGTTGTATAAAATTTTTTTTTAAGGATTGTTTTTTGATTTAATTATACTCCTTCCATTAGGTTAGGTCTTTTGCTAAATGCATCAGTTCCTGAGTTTTCTTTTTTTTTGTAGTATATAATCTTTATTTTATATTTATTAAGGATTTCCCACTATCGTACTTGTTGTTTGCTAAATACCTTGGTAATAAAAAAGAATATAAGATTCTTGTAATCAGAGTATATTGTGAAAAATTCCTTTATTTATAAATATATTTTTTATGCTTGGTATGCTTTAACAATAGCCATAAGTTCTTTATCATAGATAAAATATCTAAGTTCCATAAAATCAAATTTATAAAATAAATAGGCAATAGGGTGCTATTTTTTGTCAAAATATAATTAACATAAACAAACTTTTAAAACTACATCTAAAACATCAGTTTTGATTTTGATTAATAAACTAAGATCATATAATTTAAATATAAGTACAGATAAAAATGATTTCTTAAATATATTAAAAGTTATTTTTTGATTGGGGATCATATCGAATTTAATTTTTATTTTGGTGAGTTTCGATAGGGTGGCTAACATATAACTATATTTTTTAATAAAACATTGATAATAATTATATAATCCTAAAAAGGTTTAAATATCTTTGATGTTTTTAGGTTCAAACCATTTTTAAATGGTATCGACTTTTTTAGGGTTTATTTTGATTTTGTTAATTATAACAATAACTCCTAAAAATTTGTATTCAATAATTTCGAATTTTGTTTTTTTAAGTTCAACTTTGAGGTTGTATTTGTCAAGGGTTTTAAGTATTTCTATAATATGTTGTTGGTGTTTTTTGGGGTTTTTACTGTAGATTAATATGTTGTTGAGGTAAACAATACAAGTTTTATCTATGTAATTTTGTAAGATGTGGTTTATAAAAATTTAAAAAGATGTTGGTGCATTAATCAATCTAAAGAACATGATTATATATTCAAATAATCCATATTTACATTTGAAAACAGTTTTTTAAATGTCTTTGGGTAATATTCGGATATTATGGTATGCAGTGATAATGTTTAATTTGGTGAATCATTTTGCTTCTTATAAACAATCAAGGGATTTGTCAATTCATGGTATTCTGTTGCGATCTTTAGTAGTTATTTTATTAAAACTTCTATAATCCATATATATTTGTAGTTTGCTGTTTTTCTTAGGTACAAATAAAATAAGGTATCCAACAAATAAACATAAAAATCAAATATATTTTTTTCTAAGGTTTTTTTCAATATATTCTTTAAAAATTTTAAGTTTTTCTTGTGTATATGCATATACAAACATAAACTTGGATGTTGTTCCTTCCTTAAAAAATATCTTATGAACAAATTTATTAATTTTGGGTAAAGCTTAATTGTTGAATAATTTTTCGAATGTCTTGATCCAGTTTAAAATCCATTTAGCGATTTTAATAGCAATATTCTAAATTAATTCTTTAACATAAATAATGATTTGTTTAAAAATATAGGCTTTGAGTTGTAATCAGTGGTTGATTTTTTTGGTGGAAAGATATTCAATTCATCATAAATAAATTTCCTTTCTATAGTCGTTGGTTTTCTTGAAATGTTTGAATACTTGAATACAATTGCATCGAGAGAGTTAAATTTCTCAAAATCTAAAATTGATAACTAAATCATGGTCTTATAATCAGTTATATCCTAAAATAAAATTGTCATGTTTGAGGTCAAAAATATCAATTGTTTGGTGTTCAAAATGGTTATTAATAATAAAGATAATTTTAATTTCATAACGAACTATTCCTAGAGGGCTTTTTCCAAAAACTACTATATTGTAATAAATTTCCTTTTGGGTTTTAAATAAGTTATATTTAATAATATAATTTTCTAAAATGTAGGTGGTTTTTGTATTATTGTTTATAAGGGCTTTGGTGAGGTTTCTATTGATAGTGTAAAATATGTTATAGTATTATTTTTTAATTCAATTAAAGGTTTTGTTGGGTTTTTTTTTAATGAAGCTGGGGTTAAACTGTTCAGCATGCATTAGAATCCAAAACTATCTTAATTTAAACTTTTGTTAAAGATGGTTTTATATTGTGTTGAAAAAGATAAGCAAGTGTCATAGATATTACATAATCTTTTATTATATTTAATTGGTTGAATTAGTATAATGTAGAATTTTTATACATGTCATCATTAATAGTTTTTAAAATAAAATCTTTCTAAACAAAATAAGCAAAATTTTTTATATTCTAGTGATAACAAAATTTTCCAGTAAAGTATTTTGGTGATTTTGGTCTATTCTTGTGTGCAAGTAGTGTAGGTTACTAAGGATCTGTTATAGGAGATATAAATAGAAGGTGTGTTTTTACATAAATGACATTTTTCGTATTTTATAGTGTTGGGTCCAATAATAATAATATTAAGGGGTGTTGATTCTTCTTAAACATTTATGCTGTCTATAAAAAAGTAATAATAGTTAAAATTTTTTGCAAATTTATATCCATAAAAATCAATCATTACATGGTAGGTAGAGGTTTGGTGTGGTTTGTGTTTGCTCCATTTTCTTTGTCATACATAATTGTATCCAATATTGGGGATATTGTTGTGGCAATTATTGTAAAATTGGTTTATTATGCTGGATTGGTAGTTTTTATAGAATCTGTATCAATGTGTTCTATAAAGTTAAGCGTATTTGTCTATAAATTTAGGCTAAAGTTGTTTATTGGCAAAATCCATAGTTCTGATGTAAATTTTTATTGGGGTGATTAATTGATGTTGGCATTGGTTTCTTTGATATGGATGTTAAAATTAATAAAATTCTATGATTATAGGGTTGAGTTTAGTACACATTTCTTTGTATGTAATTTGTAGTTGTCGGGTTGGTTCTTGATATTGGGGGTTTAATCGAATAATGGGATTAAGGGTTTGATGATCATAAAAAATTATTTGTGATAGTTGGGTTTCTTTTAATAAATAATCTTGTCGTAGGTTTCTAAGGGAATTGTGAACATATCATAAATGTTTCCCAGGGATTGGATGCTCTCAAATCCAATCATGTTCATCTTGAGTAAATAAGTTAGAAAAGCAAATGATTTGAGGTTTTAAGTTTGAATTTTCTGGTGTGTCTTGGTCAAGGCTTATGATTTTATCAAGAATATCCTAAAGAAGATTGGATTGTTTGAATATATCTTGTTTTTGGTTATTTGGTTTAGTAGGTGTTTTTTTGTAGATTGGATTATTAAGAATAGTGTATTGTTGAGTTGTTTGGATGGCTTCTTGGATTTTCTGCATGGTAATTTTGAGGGAGTCAGGTTGGTGAGTAGTAATATTGAGATTTCTATCAGGGCTTTGTTGGGGCTTTGAGTTTTCTGATTTAGGATATTTGTTGTATTTTTTATTATACTCTTTGTTGTATTCTTGGTTGTATTCTTTGTTGTGTTGTTTTTGTGGTGTTTTATTGTTAGTAAGTTGGATATGTTTTTGTTGTTGGTTTTGTTGTTTTTGATTGGTGTAAGCGTGAGTTATGTGTTTTTTTTGTTTACAATTAAAATAAATGGGTTTGTTGGATTTTTGAGGTTTATTGTGTTGTTGGTTTTGTTGATTTTGGGTGGTTTTTAGTTTTATAGGAGTGGGGCTATATGTGGTATGTGGGTTTTAACCTTAATTAATATTTTTCCATTGATTCTAAAATCATTGGTGATTTGAATTAGAGGGTTGATTATTATGGTTTAAATTTGTGGGTCTATTTTGTGAGTTAGAGGGTTGGGATTGATTGCGATTGGGGTTATTGTTTTGTTTAGGTTGGGTAGTGTTGGCTTTGTTATTCTTATAGAGATTGTTGTTAAGTTCTATAATAAAAAATTACATTTTTTTGTAAATTATTTGTTTGTTTAAGGTTTTGATTTTTATGATTTTCTGTCTTTATTGGGATTTGAGTCTTTTTTTAACATAATGGAGTAGTTGATTGTTATTATATTTGGTAAGAGGGGCATGTTGGTTGATTTATTAGAAGTATTTTTGAGCAGGGTCTGTTTGGTGTAATGTATGGAATTTACATAAAGTTTTTTTGGATTTATTCTTATAGCTATAAATCTATCAAAAAAATAAAATAAATTCGAGCTATATAATAAATATTACGGTGATTTTAGGGATATTTCATTATCATTATCAAGGGATATTTTCTTTGTATTTCTCGTGATAAATATTGTAGATATTGAAGATGGTTTTTTTTAAGAAAAGTCTGGCATATCAAATTTTACACTTATCACTAGAAAAACTAGTTGGGTAGAAATAAAAAATATTGTTCAATTATCTAATAAATTGATCAAATTTACCAAATAATCCATCGAATTTAATGGGATCAACAAGTTTTATTATTTTATTGTCCTAATGTTTTTTAGTGGGTGGTCTATTGTTTAAGTTGAAGGTATAGTAATTATTGTTAGCGTCATTATTGTTGCTGTTGTCACTAAAATCCTCGTCAAGGTTTTTAGGATTTGATTTGGGTTATCATGTACATTGTTTGCCTTTTTTATTTTTAAAAACATATCTAAATTAATATAAGCCGGTTCATTTAATTTCTTTAATATATTTAATATGATTGGTTTTTGTAGGTTGATTTTCATACATATAAACATCTTGTTTAGGGTTAATAACTTCATAAGTTTGAGTTTGAACGCGAATAAACATTTCGATATATTGTAGAATTTAAATAACCTTTTTAAAATTCTGCAAGTGTTTATTATCATCTAGGAATGTAGTTTTGTATTCTAATTTTTTAATAATTACTAAGGGGATAGATTTCTTGTTGACTTAAATATTAATATTAGTATAGAGTTTGTCGTTTTTCCAAAAAAAATCGTTTTTTTTGTTAAATAATTCTATAATTAATTCAAGCTCAGGGAGAATAAATACTTTTTTTAATTGTTTTTGTAGGTATTGAGTTATTTAATTGACTTGGTTGGAAGTGTTGGGGATTTTTGATGGAAATACATTATAAAAAAATATATAATTTTCTTTTTTGTTTGTTGTTTTATATTCCAATATGATATAATTTTTAGGATTGAATTTGTTTGTCAATATATATGTGCTTTTTTTTGAATTGAATGGGATCAATCAAAATGTTATATTTTGATAGGTTATTTTATTAAATATGTTTTATTTTTTACGTCTGATTTTTAATCTAAGATATCTGGGTTTTTAGAATAGGAAGTATGTATGTTGCGAGATATCAAAGACTGTTGATAGAGTGTGTAATAACAATAAGATTTAATAATAAGAGGATTGAATTGTATTTGAGTTGATTGATGAAGAACTAATTACTTTATTAGTCTTAATGATAGTTTTATATATATGATGATGTTTTATATAATGGGTGGTGTTTGTATTGTTTGTGTACTTGTGTACAAATGTGCGAGTATGTGAGTATTTAATCTACAAGTGTTTGCATATCTGTAGGGGTTTGAGATGCAAACATATTATGTGATAGATACCGTACAATAGGGTTCGAAAACAGGTAGTTCAACTTATGGATAAATATTATTGGTGTTATAATTAGAACTGGAGAAAATGTGGTATGTAGGGCTGGGAACGATATAGTGTAAAACAGGGTACAGGTAATTGTACTGTCAAGACCGTAGGTCTGTGACAGAATAATTGCTTTTATATATTTTGTTTTAAGCTAATGAAGTTCTTTCTATTTTTAAATAATTTTTGTTTAAAGTTATATAATTTTTTGTTAAGTAGTTGTTTGTTCCTTTTTTAAATTTTTTAATTTTTTTTCTTTTTTATTGATTTAACGATTTAATTGTTCTATTATAAATTATTAGTTAAATTTATTTTTAATATTAAAAAGAATATTTATAAAAATTAATTAAATAATTATATTGTGTATTCCAAATATAAATAAAACAATTAATATTTTTTAATATTATAACATAGGAATAATTGTTTTAAATATAATATTTATATGGAATGAATGTAAAAATACTAAATTTTTTAATTTAATTAATTTAGATATTTTGATGTTGATAAAAAATTTGTTTTTATTTTTGTTTTGTTTGTTTAATAGGTATTTAATTAATTAAATATATTATATTATAATTATTTTAAAATTAAATTTAATCTTTATTTTGATTTTGATTATTATTTTTTTATATATTTTTCGTTTATATCATCTATTATTTATAAAAATATTTTTATTATAAAATAAATTTAATTTATATAAATACAATTTTAATATAATTATTTAATTTTATATTTAAGATTATTTTATATAAGACTATAATTAATATAAGAATTTTCTATATAATATTATCTTTTTATATAGAAAATTAACTTTTATTTTATTTATATTTATACCTTATACCTGTTTTATATAAAATCAAAGATTATATAGACTTTGATTTTAAAAAAAGAAAATAATGTTATAAATCTATAATTTTAATAATACAATTCCTTATATTTTGTTTTATANATATTGAGAGTAGATCTGGCTAATAGTCTGTAGTGGAACGACTAGATCATCAAGTCGATAAGAGAAAGAAAGAGTTGGAAAAGTTGAAGTCAGAGCAAGAGACTTTGCAGACACAAATTATTCAAAAAAGGAAAGAACTTCATCAACTTAAGGCAAAACATGTAGAGGCAATTATACATGAAGGGAATTTATTGGAACAAATGGCAGAGAGGGACAAAATCAATTTGGTCGAGTCTTGTGGTGACAAAAATGCAATTATTACTGAAGAGGAGATGGAGCAAATTCATCAAGAGTTGTTTGGAGATACTGTATCAGCTTAATAAAATTAAACTTGTTTCTTTGGTCGTCTGCGTCCTTGTTTCGTAGGTTGTGACATGAGTTTCTGATCAAGGTAGGTTTGGATGATGTCTGGGGGTATGTTATCTTCGGGTATCCAAGAGTTGTCCTGTGGTCCATAAGGTGGTGACCATCTAATGAGGTATTTGTTTTTCTCATTAGGTCTGTTAAGGATCTTCTTGAATTTGTATTCAGTGTGGTCTTCGAATTCTAGTTCTTCGTCATTGTGGTCCTCTCTTAGATCTTTTGGAGCTGGTTCCAAGAGTGAGATATGGAAGGATCAGTGGATGCATATGGGTCCTGGGATTTCGAGTTCGAAGGTGTTGTTGCTGAATTTCTTCATAATCATGAAAGGTCCATGTTTCTAATAATCGAGTTTTTTGCTAGGTTGTCCTTTGCGTTTGATGTATTTGGCAAACAGGTATGCTTTATCTTCTTCCTTCAAAAATGGTGCTTCCATCCTTTTTTGGTTATAATAATATGACATACATTCAATCATAAATTGAAGGTCTTTTCTTAGGTTATCATGGAGATTTTTCATATTATTGACATGTTTGTCTGCTTCTGGGACTACTTCCTTAGGTATCAAGGGTGGTAGTATCGCTATAGGGTTCCATCCTCTAAGCGCTTCATAGGACATGTGCTTAGTGGTTGAGTGCTTCAATGTGTTATATGTGAATTCAAAGCTAGGTAGTAGCTTAACCCAATTGTTCTGAGCTATGTTCAGAAAATTGCGTAACCATATTTCAATTGTCTGAATGATTCGTTCAGTGAGTCCGTCTGTTTGGGTGTGTCCTTTACTAGCGATGTTGAGTTTGGTTCCGGTTTGGGTTCTAACTGAGTTCCAAAATTTGCTAGAAAATAGTGTGTCTCTGTTGCAGATGTGTTTAACCTGTAGACTGTACTGACTAAATACTCATTTGAGGTATATTTGTTCAAATTCTTGAGTAGACCATTTAGAGTTTCATGGTTCAAGTATTGCTACTTTGCTGAATTTGCAAACAATGACTAGGACTTTGTTGTAGATTGTATTCGTAAGGGGATCCTTTGAATGAGGCATTCCTTGAATGAAGTTGTAGGTGATGACTTGAAAGGGTCCAGTTGGTACATTGTGAGGTTGTAACTTTCTGTAAGGTAAATGTCGACTAGGTTTGTTCTGTTGACATATATTGCAGGTTTTGACATATTGTTTGATATTTTGTCGCATTCAGGGCCAATAGTAGTCTTTGGTTAAGAGTTCTTGTGTTTGTTTAACTCCTAAGTGTCTGTGGGCTAATGTATTATGATGTTGTTTTATGAGTTGTTGCTGGAGGTCTTTTGTTGGAATGTAGAAAAGATCCTGAAACAATATAATTCCATTTTCGATAATAAAATGTGAAGGTGCATTGTTGATATCTGAGAGAATTTGTTTAGCTATGGGGTGTCGTTGATAGCTATCTTTTAATTCTTTGGCGAATTCATTGTAGAGTATATAAGTGGTTCTGTTGAGATTTGTATTAATGGTAATAGTATTATAGGGTTTTCCTTTAAAAATCGCTCCTTAATCTGGTTGTACTCCTTCCATTAGGTCAGGTCTTCTGCTAAGGGCATCGGCTCCTGAGTTTTCTTTTCCTTTGCAGTGTATAATNATATAGTTTGAATATAGGTACAGATAGGAATGATTTCTTAAGTATGTTGAAGGCTATTTTTCGACTGGGGGTCATATCAAATTTGATTCCTATTTTGGTAAGTTCTGATAGAGTGGCTAACATGTGGCTGTATTTCTTGATGAAGCATCGGTAATAGTTGCATAGTCCTAGAAAGGCTTGAATGTCTTTGACGTTTTTGGGCTCAGGCCATCTTTGGATGGCATCGACTTTTTTAGGGTTTATTTTGATTCCGTTGGTTGTGACAATGGCTCCTAGGAATTTGTATTCGGTAACTTCGAATTCCATTTTCTCAAGTTCTACCTTGAGGTTGTATTTGTTGAGGGCTTCAAGTATTTGTATAATGTGTTGTCGGTGTTCTCTGGGGTCTTTGCTGTAGATCAGTATGTTGTTGAGGTAGACAACACAAGTTTTGTCGATGTAGTCTCGTAGGATGTGATTCATGAAGGTTTGAAAGGATGCAGGTGCATTAGTCAATCTAAAGGGTATGACTATGTATTTGAAGAGTCCGTATCGGCATCTGAAAGCGGTCTTCCAAATGTCCCTGGGTAATATTCGGATGTTATGGTAAGCAGCAATAATATCTAATTTGGTGAATCATTTTACTTTTTGTAAACGGTCAAGGGATTCATCGATTCATGGTATTCTGTTGCGGTCTTTGGTGGTTATTTTATTGAGGCTTCTGTAGTCCATACATATTCGTAGTTTGCCGTTTTTCTTAGGTATGAATAGGATGGGGTGTCCAGCGGGTGAGCGTGAGGGTCGGATGTATCCTTTTCTGAGATTCTCTTCAATGTATTCTCTGAGAGCTTCAAGTTCTTCTTGTGTACATGCATATACAGGCATAAACTTGGGTGTTGTTCCTTCTTTGAGGGGTATCTTATGAGCGAATTCATTGATTTTGGGTAAAGCTTGGTTGTCAGGTGGTTTCTCGAATGTCTTGATCCAGTTTGGAATCCATTTGGCTATCTTGGTAGCGGTATTCTGGATTAATTCTTTGGCGTGGATAACAATTCGTTTGAGAGTATGGGCTTTGAGTTGTAATCGGTGGTTGATTTCTTTGGTGGAAAGGTGTTCAGTTCGTCGTAAGTGAACTTCCTTACCATAGTCGTTGGTTTTCTTGAAATGTTTGGGTGCTTGAGTACAATTACATCGGGGGAATCTGATTTCTTGAGATTTGAAACTGATATCTGGGTCGTGGTCCTATAGCCAGTCATATCCTAAGATAAGGTCGTCGTGTTTGAGGTTGAGGATGTCAACTGTTTGTTGTTCGAAATGGTTATTGATGATAAGGGTGATTTCGGTTTCATGGCGGACTGTTCCAAGGGGGCTTCCTCCGAAAGCGACTACGTTATAATAAGTTGCTTTTGGGGTCTTGGTTAGGTTGTGTTTAGTGGCATATTCTTCTGAGATGTAAGTGGTTTCTGCACCACTATCTATAAGGGCTTTGGTGAGGTTTCCATTGATAGTGCACGGTATGTTGTAGTGTTGTTTTTCGATTCGATTGAGAGTTTTGTCGGGTCCTTTCTTAACGAAGCTGGGGCTGGACCGTTCGGCGTGCGTCAAGGTCCGAAGCTGTCTTAGTTTAAACTTTCGCTAAGAATGGTTTCTTCTGGTCTTGGGGAAGGCGAGCGGATATTGTAGATATTGCGTGATCTTTTGTTTTGCTTGATAGGTTGGGTTAATGTGATGTGAAATTTCTGTACATGTCATCGTTGGTGGTTTTTGAAATAGAATCCTTCTAGGCAGAATGGGCAGAATTCCTTGTATTCTGGTGGTGGTAGCGTTTTCTAGTGAGACATTTGGGTGATCTCGGTCCATTCTTGTGCACAAGTAGTGCAGGCTACTAAGGATCCGTTGTAGGAGGTATGAGTGGGAGGTGCATTCTTGCATAGGTGACATTTTTCATACTTCGTAATATCATGTCTGGTGATGATGATGTTAAGAGGTGTTGATTCTTCCTGAGCGTCTATGCTGTCTGTGAAGAAGTAGTAATAGCTAAAATCTTTTGCAAGTTTGTATCCATAGAAATCAATCATTGTGTGGTAGGTAGAGGTCTGGTATGGTTTGTGCTTGCTCCATTTTCTTTGTTGTGCATAATTGTATCCAATGTTGGGGATATTGTTGCGGCAGTTGTCGCAAAGTTGGTTCATTATGCCAGGTTGGTGGCTTCCACAGAATCTGCATCGGTGCGTTCTACAAAGTTGGGCGCATCTGTCTATAAATTCAGGCCAGGATTGTTCATTGGCATAATCCATAGTTCCGGTGTAGGTTTCTGTCGGGGTGATTAATTGGTGTTGGCATTGATTTCCTTGACATGGATGTTGAGGTTGATATGGTTTCATGATTATAGGGTCAAGTTCAGTACACATTTCCTTGTATGTGACTCATAGTTGTCGAGTTGGTCCTTGGTATTGGGGGTTCAATCAAACAATGGGATTGAGGGTTCGATGGTTGTGGAGAATTATCTGTGATAGTCGAGATTCTTTTAGTAAATAATCTTGTCACAGGTTTCCAAGGGAATCACGAACATATCATAGGTGTCTTCTAGGGATTGGATGTTCTCATATCCAACCATGTTCGTCTTGAGTAGGTAGGTTAGAGAGGCGAATGGTTTGTAGTTCCAAATCTGAGCTTTCTGGTATATCTTAGTCTAGGCTCATGATTTCGTCAAAGGTTTCTTGGGGATGGTCAGATTATTCAAGTGTCTCATAGTCTTAATCATCTGGTTCAGTAGGCATTTCCTCATAAATGGGGTTGTTAGAGGTGTTATGTTGCTGAGCTGTTTGGATAGCTTCTTGGATTCTTTGCATCATAATTTCAAGAGAGTTGGGTTGGTGAGTAGTGACATTGAGGTTTCTGTCAGGACCTTGCTGAAGCTCTGAGTTCTCGGATTCAGGGTACTTGTTGTATTCTTCATTATATTCTTTGTCATATTCCTTGTTGTGTTGTTCTTGTGGTGTTTCATTGTCAGTGAGTTGGACATGTCTTTGCTGTTGGTTTCGCTACTTCTGATTGGTGCAAGCGCGAGCCATGTGTCCTTCTTGTCCACAATTAAAGCAAATGGGTTTGTTGGATTTCTGGGGTTTGTTGCATTGTGAGTTCTGTCGATTTTGAGTGGTTCCTAGTTCCATAGGAACTGGTCTGTATGTAGTACATGGGTTCCAACCTTGATTGGTGCTTCTCCATTGATTCTGGGGTCGCTGATGGTTTGAATTAGAGGGTTGGTTATTATTGTTTGAGTTTGTGGGTCTGTTTTGTGAGTTCGAGGGTCGAGATTGATTGCGATTGGGGTTATCGTTCTGTCTAGGTCGGGTAGTGTTGGCTTTGTTATCCTTATAGAGATTGTCGTCAAGTTCTATGATAAGAAGTTGCATTTCTCTGTAGGTCATCTGTTTGTTCAAGGTTTTGATTTCTATGACTTTCTGTCTCCATTGGGATTTGAGTCCTTCTTTGGCATAATGGAGTAGTTGATCGTCATTATATCCGGTAAGAGGGGCGTGTTGGTCGATTTGTTGGAAATATTTCTGAGCAGGTCCTGTTTGGCATAGCGCATGGAATTTGCGTAAGGCTTCTTCGGACTTATTCTTGTAGCCACAGGTCTGTCAAAGGAATGAAATGAATTCGAGCCATATAA
>JAJTUH010000012.1:1359674-1498338 GCA_036971555.1 Drechslerella coelobrocha | reverse complement strand
AATATTATATTGTTCTTAATCTTATATATTATATTTTTTTTAGTTTTAATTATAACACAAATAATGTTTGTCTATAAATTAAACTACTTATTTTTAAACCTTATTATATAATATTTATTATATAATATATTTATATTTTAGATTTTTACAAATATATAAATATTTATAAATTAAATATTTGTATATTTGTATTATTTATATATATGAACATATGAATAATGTGATTATTATTTATTATATGAAATATTATTATATATATAAAATTATTGTTAAAATTAATAAAATATTAATTCTTTATTGGTTAACTTAAATACAATTTGATTTTTTTATTATTGAATCCTATTGTTGTTACATACTTTATCAACAATTTTTAATATTTTGTGATATACATGCTTCCTAATCTAAGAACCCAGGTATCTTAGATTAAAAGTCAGACATAAGAAGTGAAACGTGTTCAGCTGGAGAGCCAGTTGAAGTGTAACAATGGCTGCCCTCTGGTGGCCACTTTTTTTTTGCTGATGAAACCATATTTATTTTATTTTAAAAAACTTTTTCTATAATAAAATAAAGTTTTTTTCCACATATAAAATAACATCCTTTTTTTTCTTTCTTAATTTTATTAAACAAAATAATAAATACATATACTATACAAAACAATTATAATATTTTTTAATTACTTAAAACAATTTAAAGAATTATAAAGAAGTTTTAAAAACCAAATTATTTTAAAAAAGATATTAAATATTAATAAATTTATTCAATTAATTAAATTATATATTAATATTTGTATAAAATAGAATTTTATTTTAATAATATTTGTCTGTTTTCTTTGATTGAAAATAATTATTTATAGGTGGATAAAATTGCTAGGTAATGAAAATTAATAATATTATTTATTTATAAATAATGAGTCTAATTAAATAAAGTATATAATTAATATTCTACAATTATTTTATAAATATATATTATTTTTATTAATATTAAATTAGTTAGTTATTTATTCTATCTAATAAATATATAATAAATTATTTAATTATATAGAAGCTTATACCAAATAATTTATAAAATAATCTAATATTTTAAAAAACAAATCTTAAAAGTATTCTAGAAAATAATATTAAAAAGTTAAATTAATATTATAATAAAACAAAATAGGAAAAAGGTATTTTATATAATTTAGGAATAATCCTTAATTCTAAGATTAAATTAAATTTTTATACTTTATTAAATTAAAATAAAATATATGAAATTGAATATTGGAACAAATTTTTAAAATATTATAAGCAAAATTATAATAAAAATAAAATTTTAGATATTATATATAAATATTTTAATAATATATATTATTTTATATAAAATAATGGTTTTTAAATTTTAAATAATAAATTATATTTAAATTTTTTTTAATTAATTACAAAATAGTTATTAGTAGAATTAATTTCTATTATTTTAAAATATAGAATAATATAATAAAATAAAGTTTTATATTTATTAAAAAATAATAAGTTTTTTTTTTATTATTTTATATATAAATCTTAAATATAATTAATTAATTTTTTAAAGTTAAAACCTAATTTTATCCTAAAAAATAATAATAAATATTTGATTATAAATATTTTATACTTTCATTTATAACCTATAATATATTTATAATATTGGTAATTTTTATTGATATTAAATAAACTTTCAATTAAATATAAAATATTGTAATTTAATAGTATAATTAATTAAAATTTTAAATTATATGTAATATATATTTTTTTTTTAATATTAACTACTTTTATTAATTTTTAACAACATTAATAATTTATTAAAGCTTTCAATTAAATAAGTCATTATTTATAAACAAAAAAAAATTATTTAAACAGAAAGTAATTTTATATAATAATAAATTATATAATAAAATATATATTAGGTTTATAGGTTTAAAAAATATAATACTATCTACTAAACAAAAATATACTACTAATTTTATTGATAATATTATATAATTATATACCCAAAAATAGTTTAGAATATAATAAATTTTAATTTTACTATATTCCATATTATATAATTTCCAACATAATTTTATTATAATATTTTTTATATTACTTCACATATAATATAAACATTAATATTTTATTAAAATTAAAAATAATTATGTTAGAATAATCAATCTAAACTGAACCAAACTGCTCTGCTAAGCTTATAAACTGAATTGAACCATGCCTAAGCTTGACACAATGGTTCAGTTCGGTTTATGGTTTAAACCGACCCATGTCATTCTCTAATTAAGCATTAATTAATAGACTCAATATATTAATAATTATATAAATTTTATATTCTATTTGGGTTTTTCTAAAAATTTATAAAAAAGGGATTATAAATTAAAAAGTGTTAATTAAGTTTGTTGATACTTAAAATAAAATATTTAATATCTAGTATTAGATTATATATCTTTTTTAACATAATACATTAGAATTTTATAACTAATTATCTAGAAATATTATAATACAATTTAATATTAAACTTTTAATAATCTATATATATCCGATATAAAATAAAATTGATATTATTTTATATAATAATTTAAATACCAACATTTTTTAAAGTTTAATTTATATTATTACAAAAAAAGATTAAAATCTTAATAAAATATTTTATAATTTATAATATTTATTACTAAATGGTTAACAATTAATAATATTCTTTTGTTTTCTTTAATATTTATATATATATTTCTATATTAATTAAATTATAATAAATATTATTATTATTTAATTATTTATTTATTTTGTATTTGATGGTCCCTATTTAATTATAAATTCCTTTTAACTAATTATAAATTCCATTTATTAATAACCCTTTTGAGATTATATAAATACTGAACTTTATTAAGATTATAATATTTTTAAATATTTATAATATTTATAATTTTTCGAATATTAACTATATTTATACAGTTTTGATTCTTACTAATATTGGGTAATATCTAGTAAATGTCAAATAGAGGCTGCTGTTTGGATAGCACCAAACATTAGAAAACACTTAAACCATCTGAACCATTAGACAATAAAGACAACAACACATTTTTTTGCTGATGTATTATCTTATTTCCTTTAAGGTAAAAATTGTTGAAAAATTAAACAAAGGTTTTATTCTTATTATTTATTATTTCATTATTTTCATATTTGGTGTTGGAATTTGAATTTCTAATAAATAATTATTAATTTCCAATGATATTATTATTAAAATATTTAATAAATTTTTTAAATATATATAATAATCTTTTATTAGATTAAAAGAAAATCAATTAAAATATTATATTTATATCTAGATTTATTGTTTTAATAAATTTAAATAAAATTATTTATTATAATTATTTTAATTACCTAAATATTTAAATTTTAATTAAAAACTTGAAATGTATATATTTCTATACAATAAATAGATTGTCTTAATAAAAATATAATAACAATAATAAATAAATTTATATTATTTTTTAATTAATTGATAAATTTCCAAACATCAGCAAAAAATCTTGCTTAGGCCAGACGGCACACCAAAATAAAGACAGAAAATCCCTATACCAGATGGTAAACCCTACACCAGACGGAAAATCCCTGTACTAAGTGCCTTCTACCCTGTAGAAACAACAATGTAAAAAGGCACCCTGTGCAGGGGGTTTCTATTTAGTATAGGGGTTTTCCATCTGGTACAAGGTTTACCATCTGGTGCAGGGATTTTCTGTCTTTATTTTGGTGTGCTGTCTGACCTTAAGCGAGATTTTTTGCTGATGAAAATAATTTATCTATTAAAGGAATTTAACTATTTAAATATATAAAAATTTTTTTATATATAAAATATTACTAAATATTAAATAACTGGTATTTATTAAGAAATGCCAAATATTAGATAATTGGCAACTAATATTATTAAATATTAAACTATTAATAGTTTAAATTTGGTAGATATCAACAAACAGGTATACAAACTTTTATATAAATAAAATATAAATATTATAATGTATGGAGTTAAAGGGTTAGTATTTAGATAGCTGATGCTAATGCTTGCTGGGCTATGCTAGTGTTTGAGTAGCTGTTCAAACTGGTGTGTCTGTAACAGTTAGATAATATTTAATAAATATCAAATAGGGGCTACTGTCTAAACGGCACCAGACGTTAGAAGGCACCTGAGCCGTCTGAGCCATCAGATGGCAGAGACGGCAACACATTTTTTTGCTGATGAAATTGACCTATTATAATATATTAATTTTATATATTATATAATAAAATTTGTATTGAAAATATTAAAAAAACAATTAAAATTTAATATTAAATATTTATCTATTAATATTGTTGAGATATTTTTTAATAACCCTAAATCCAATACATTTTTTTTAATAGGGTACCAAATTTACTTACTAATTTTTAAACATTATATAAGAATTTTTAATGATCTCTACAATCTCTACAAATTGTATAAGTTGTTATCTAATGGCTTTTGATTTTTTGCTAATGTTAATGTAATAAGATATCAATTATTTATTATTTTAATTATTTCAATTATCTAAATTGTCTTTTGATGTTTGAACACAGCTATTTAACGTCTGAACCACATTTTTTTTGCTGATGAATAAATTAATTGATTCAATTTTAATTTATAAAAGCCCGTGACCGGACCATGGTGCCCACAGCCTTTCAACCTGAAATTAATAAGGATCTGAAACTCATTTCCAAGTCTCAAGAACATTGTCAAACATTTACTATTTCTATTTATTTCTTTGAATTTATAAATCCATCACTAGACCTTTTTTTAGACCCAAATCTGTCCCCTGCTTCAGCGCAACCATCTATAGCTACATCACCGACCGCCGATTAATTGCTCGGAATGATGACGGCAGTAGAGAACGATTTTGGAAGCGTTGATATAGTTAACGATTTAGCATCTACTGCTCTCGCAGGATATTTACAGGCTGCAGGTTCCCGTCGGTTAATGATATCAATATCAGGTATCCCTGGATCAGGTCGGTTGGCAGTCATATATTATCGATTGATTCCAATACAGATTTGTATTTCTGAGCTTTGCTAGTCTAACATAAATCATAGGCAAGACAACACTGGCTAATGCTGTTGTCGAAAGAATAAATAACGTGGCCGAATCGAGATATGGTATCAACATCGCCTGTTTGATTCCAATGGATGGGTTTCATTACCCTCGAAGTGTTCTCGATGTCTGTCCTAATCCAGAGGAGGCACATAGACGAAGAGGTGCACCGTTTACCTTTGATGTGGCCAAGTTGCATCAGCTTCTTGTAGATTTGAGGGGCCCTGTGTCCTCAATTAGCCCTACAATATATGCACCAAGCTTTGACCATGCTGCTAAGGTAGGAGGGCTTAATATACACTATCATGTTTGCCTACAACCAGGTGAGGCCGTAGCTAAAAATACAAAGAAGCTTGCTACTATTTGTAATCCCAAATTACGCTGCCAGATAATATTCTAAGTTTTGCTCATCCATGCAGGACCCAAAGTCGGATGACCTTGCCATTCTTCCTGGTCACAGAATCATTGTCGCGGAGGGTAACTATCTTTGCTTTTGTCCTCCTATTGCAACTTACGGTGCTGAGGAACAAGCGGGGGACTACTCACCGCTTTGGCATGAAATTGCGGGCTTATTCGACTTCAAGTGGATTCTGGAAACCCCATTTGAAGTCACCTCTTCAAGGCTCGCTGCAAGACACCTCCAAGCAGGAATAGTTGCAACTCTGAGCGAGGGTTTCGCGCGCGCCAGTGGTAGCGATAGAAGGAATGCCGAGGAAATTTTGCGATGGAGGGGTGAATTTAATCGAAAGATTACTACTTCCCCGGATGGCACAATGTCAGTCTCAGGTCCAGAATTGTATGAGACGGGTGGTAAAGCCTGTTGAATTGTCAAATGGATGTAAGGATGTCAACAACACAATATAAGTTCTAATCGAAATTACGTAAATACAGTAGTATAACCCAAACTTAGTAAGAATAAGAACAATAAAATATGCTTGACGTAGCGGAATGCTAAGTTAACGATAACCAAAGCATTACATCTCCACCACACAATAAATCCCCGACGTCTGCACCTGCCCCAATCAAACCAACGAGAGCATCCAGGATTGCCGATAAAGAAGGATATTGCACGTGTTACGGTTACCTAGTCTACCGAACGAGAGATGGAGAAGGACGACGAGGCAAGTGAGCATATATCTCGTCAGAATTGAGAATGAGAGTCTGACTAACAGCGTACATTTAGTCAAATGGCAGGCTCCGAGAGATCCGGTCACAACTACACAAATACAGAAATGACAGAACATGTTATATCAAGTCCTCGGATGTGGAAGCAATATTCCTTGAACTACAAAATACCGGTCGCGACTTTGTTCTACCTGGCTTAGAAAAGAGCAAGCCTCAGAGTATGCTATCCGCCCCGCAAGATACGACGCTGTGGAGAAAGCTGAATATTGGAAATAGCTGGTCAGGCTTTAGAGGAAGTACTGCTATTGCTATCATTAGCGTACATGACCGTTGGTCGAAATAACGAACCACCTGCTGTGTAAGAACAAATAGAGTTCACCCTATATTCGGTAGCACCGGATTTGGATAATCAATCTAACTTACCACTCTTGCATCGTTTCTAGTTATTCGATACTGGTTGTGATTAAAGTGAGAATTCCTGCATATACAATTGCGATTGACAGCATGATCATTAACTCTACAGCATGTAGATACTCCTTCATCACCTCCTAAAAGCTGCCGTGTATTCCAGACATGACCTTGCGACACTTGAGGCTAAATTTGATGACATCGATCACATAATAGAGCAAGGAGAAAAGAAATACGACCCAGCATGGATGAAATTCTTTAAACTACAGCTTGAGGATTGTCGAGAATCTCTAATTCCTGTCAAGCATAATCTAGACGATCTATCCCATCACTTAGACCCGTTATATGAGAAACTTGTATCACTATACCGTCAAATCACGGCGGCTGGAACTCGACCAAAGGTCTTCTGCCACATTCAACCTAAAAAGGTTCTCACTGTCACCCTACTAACATATAGAGTAGGTTGTTCAATCAGAAATACAGGAGCTGCAAGAAAAGATAAAAGAGGTGGAGGACGCTCGGGTGGACGGAAAATTCCTCGCTTCGGATGGCTCGGTGCCTGACGGCCAGAAGTTCGTAGCGGATCTCCTGGAGAAATGCAGATTTATCGCCGATATGATAGCAACAAAGTCTTTAAAAATCGACCCTAGTTTTACTGAGATTTACAAAACATTAATTGGTATCAAGGGGAATTTGGAAAAGCTCATGCTAACGAAAGCGTGGTCAATGAGAGAGATGGATTTGTTTGTCATCTTGCAGCAACTTCGCCAAATAGATGATAGTCGAGTTGATGGTAGATTTGTTGGCTCGGATAATACATCACCAGAGGATGGTCAAAAGGTTTGGAAAACCACGGCTTCAAGGCTTTATTGTTTACTAACCGTACAACAGTTCCTTCTCTATCTTCTACGGAAATCATATGCTATGATATATGAACTACTATATTCATCTAAACCGATTAGCGAGTCTTTGCAACCCGTCTTCAATCAACTATCGACACTAAAGAAATGCCTAATAGAGGTCCAACAATCCGGAGGCATATCATCAGCAAGGGAGCTGTACCCCTTTTCAATTAATAAGTGCACCCTTTGTTTTCTCCAACTCCAGGCTTAAGGTGCTGACTTAATAGTCGTTATCTACAGCTAGCGTCAATCGATAATCTGAGGGTATGGATTCTTAATGTTCCTAATTTTTTTTTATCCAAGACCCAGGCATAGCGGCAGTAATAACCTAAGCGGTTTCCGCTTTTTGTTTCGTTTCATAGAAGGACGGGAGATTTTATGTTGGCGACGAAATAGTAAGCCATTCATGCAGCTCCCCTCCTAAATCCGAACTTCGGATCTCACTGAATTTCTTCTTTTGTAACAGCCAGAAGGACAGGGTGCTGTGCATGGCTTGTTGGAAGAGTGTTATGACATCTGCCATCAGCTAAGGTGCCAAATAGAGGACTCCACATGAGATATTCCACAATTGGGGGCGTGGACATTAAAACCGAAGCCATAGCGGATTTATTGCTAGCAATCAAGCCAATGTGCACTCTAATACTCAGCTTCATTAATTTTTTTAATTTTTTGAGGGGAAATAAATTAAGTCGCGCTTCTGGCGCTCATTCGAAGACTCGTATTTACGACAACCAAGGGTGAGAAGTGCACGCTAGCATGAATGACCCCTGCGGGTCGCTGGCTTTCTCCGTATGCGGGTTGATGTCATGTGCATTTATCGGTCTTGGCGGTTTCTTTCTAAACTTTACATGTAACTTGCACCCGTGCCGCAACCACGCAAAGTTTTTAGCACAGCATCGGAATTTCTCGACCTAATTCTCGTCTTAAGTCTTGCTAACTGCGCAGAGCATCGTGATGTCCTCGGACTGCAAATTAAACATCAATAGTTTATCGTGTACAAATTATATTACTTACTACTACCTGGGCCTTCTCTTCTCTTAAGCGCAGAGCAACCATTTGAGAGTTCAAACATGTTGCCACCTGCTAATGAAGCGCTGAGTGGTATACTCGGGAGCATTTCTCTGACATCATGGATATTTCTAATTGTAAGCCCTTGCAAGCCAGTCATGCTAGCAACATGCATTTACTGATTAATGTCTCTCCCGACAATCTCTCAAAGGTGCCACAACTTTATGAGAACTTCCGTAACCAGAGCGCCGAGGGGCTAAGTCCTTTGTTCTTGATTATCTGGTTGCTCGGTGACATCTGCAATCTTATAGGTATGCCAACGGCAGGGTACTCCAACTTGTGTACATAGCTCTAACATGTCCACCAATAGGCGCTGTCTGGGCTTGTCTATTACCAACCGTGATCGGGATAGGTATATATTTCTGCGGGATTGATGCTGTAATGCTGGGCCAGCTCGTATATTACAACTATCGACCGAAATTCTTCGCATCGACCGCTCCCAACCGCGTGTCACACCATCCATCCCCATCCCCTGGACTCGAGCCTAGCGTTGTTACCCCTCTACTTCGTCCTGATCAAAATCAGCCCTCCCTAGATCCGGCATCCCCGAATATCAACAAGCTTTCTTCGATAAGGCGGCGAGACAGCCTCTCAGAAGCATTCTCAAATACGTCGTATTTGCAAGAAACAATTAGAAATGTTTCGTCCGTTCTATTTGTCCTCCTTGTTGGACTCACTGGTTGGTTCATCGCCTTGAAAACGGGTACTTGGGGTGGCGCCCCGCCAGAAACACCGGCGCCTTGGGGGGCGCTTTTTCTTGGATACCTAAGCAGTGCCTTCTATCTCACGTAAGTTGAAGTCGCGATTGTCATAAATTTTGAGCTATGCCCTTAGGAGTCGTGACTTCTGACGTTTACTAGTGCCCGCCTCCCACAAATATACAAGAATTTTCAACGACGGTCATGCCACGGTCTCTCAATATTATTTTTCATTTTGTCAACTCTAGGGAATTTGACATATGGTGCTAGTGTGAGTTCAAAAATACAAAAGTCATGATGCATTCTTGGATATTGGTTCTGACAAAACAATCTAGATATTGAGTTATTCGCTGGATAAAAGCTATGTTGTAAAAAACATGCCCTGGCTACTGGGGTCAATAGGGACCCTAGTTCAAGATTTTGTGATATTTGGCCAATTCACTTATTATGGCCGGCTGAAGCAATCGAAGTTACGTCCCACACCAGACAGCTTGTAGGCCTCTCAGACATAAGAAGAGCGTGGTTCAAATTTTGTACTGCTGCTTGATTGGCTAGAACGGCATATAGATGGTTTGATTATACACGTAGTTCCAAGCACACAAGCACAAACAATAACTAAAAATTTAACAAAGGAAATACAAATCCACTGGGACTGTTGTACGATGCAGATAAGACGGGTCTCCCGAACGAACCTATGATGCTTTATTGTAATAAATTTATAAAATGTGGCCGATTGTTGCAGTTGTATGGGGGTTCCAACGTCTGCTAGGTGACCTCGTTTCGATCTAAAATCTACAGAAGGATGATGTGACGATGCGTTTGCTGCGCCGTGCGACGTGCGACGATAAATTATTAGCACATAGTTATGGGAGCCTGTGACAAACATCCAGTGAAGAGTGTACAAAGAAGGGCCCTCGTAAGGCATGCAAGTCAAAAGCTGGATATAAAGAACTAAAAAATTGACAATTAATTCTTTCGTCTTAATCGAAAAGCCCGAAGCCCATATCCTCATCCGACTCCTAGAATTAGAGAACATTGTGGTTAACTTGGATCAAAAATGAGTAAACAAGACTTGTCGCTCGAAATTTACCTCTTTTTCTTCTTCTTTCGCCTCTTCTTTGACTTCTTCGGCCGCCGCGGTACCACCCCCTGCCGCGGTAGAGGCACCAGCGGTTGCAGCGGCGCCGCCGCCAGAGCCAACGTTTAACAGCAAGTCTTTAACATCCTTTCCATCTAGTGCCTAAGAGATAGGGAGGCAAGTTGAGTATTTGTGCAAGTGGTTCGAAAGGAATGGTGCTGTCTAACCTTCGCGAATAGCGACGTCCAAATTGGTTCCACGTCAACTTCGGCCGCTTTTAAAAGCGTTTGTAGCTTATCCGCCTAAGAGGTATTGAATATACCAATATTAGCCCCTAGTCCAGGCACAATCGGATCACCTTGGGGGGAGGGCCTCAACTGTGATATCGACTCCGTCATCAGCCAGGATGAGGGCAGCATAAGAAACAGCTAGTTCAGTGGTAGCCATTTGAATAATGTGTGGTCAGGTATGGAGGAGAAGCGGTTCGGTTCTGGGTGTTGCCTGTTGGTAGATGCTGCGATATTGACACTGCGAGGGAGCTTGTTGGCTTTTGATGATATTACGAAAGAAAGCAGTGGGCGAGAGAAGTGGCGGCAAAGATGGGTCGGCAAGAAATTTCTATGGTATCGGTTTTGTGTGGGCGGTTGAGCGGGCCTAGCAACTCTTTTTTGGGGGGGGTTACTTCCAAGCGATGACTTACTGGTATCTACCAGAAGACATGTTCTTCCCAATTAAATACTTACCTTGCACCAGAACCAATGGATTCATGCGGGGCTACTTCTTAGTTACAAGGTCTCCAACCTTTGCTAGATGCATCACTTGATAGTCCGAATACGTATCATATAATATCAAACTGACGTTAATAATAGTTAATAATATCTAAGTGGTGGGCGCTCGCAATTGTGCTCCAGCTTCCACCATTGAGGCGGCTGCAAAAAATGGGGGGAAAGCCCTAACTAAGCGACAAACCCTAAGCGCGCTCGAAGTCTAATTTTGGGGCAAAAATCTTGGCAAACAGCCACCTTCGCTTCTTACTAACTTAGGTCAAAGTTACCTATAACGGTTGTTAGCCAGGACCTTTACTATCAATTTTAACAACTTGGTCTAGGTCTCACCAGTTCCTCGGCGCTCGTTGGGTGGATAGCGACGCAATTATCGAAATCTGCCTTTGTCGCCCCCATCTTTATGGCAACCCCAAAACCCTGAAGCATTTCTGCACTTCCAAGCCCCAAAATGTGAAGGCCCACAACCCGCTCCTCCGGCCCAACACAGACCAGTTTGTAGTGCGTCGGACCTTTGTTCTCTAGAATCGCATAGTACATCGCGGAGAAAGAGGTCTTATATATTTTGATGTTGGCATCGCCGTACTTTGTCCTGGCTTCGGGCTCCGAAAGCCCAATGGTTCCAACCTCAGGGTGGGCGAAAACAACTGATGGTATGTTTTCATAACTTAGTTTCATAGATGAGAGCTCTGGGGGTCCGAAAAGCCTCTCTGCTAGCCTCCTTCCTGCGGCAATTGCGACTATATATGTGGCTACTGTTAGATATTATATAGGCTGGCGGTTGCAATTGCATCTTCCCAAGGAAATCGATTACCTGGCGTTAACTCTACCTTTCCGCACACATCCCCCAATGCATAAATATCATCAACGCTAGTATTTTGATATTCGTCGACGGGTACAAACCCGTTTGCGTCTGTCTTAATGCCAATGTTATCCAGGCCGAGGTCATCTACCTGAGCCGCTCGGCCCACCGCCCAAAGTAGTGTATCAACCTCCAGCGGCTCGTTGACGTCTTCGCCGTAAAGTAGCAGCGAGCCAGTGCTTGTCTTTTCAATTTTCTGAAAATCTTTTGAACCTTTATGGATTTTGATGCCCGAGTTGATATAATGTTCGGTGAGAACTTCCTGGATCATAGGGTCAAATTTCCGCAAAAAGGTCTGCCCCCGAATAAATAAGTGCGTTTCTGAGCCGAGTGCATTGAAAATGCCAGCGAGTTCAACGGCAATGTAACCAGCACCAACCAAGGCTACTCTTTTTGGCAGATTTTCCAAGTCAAAGAAGCCATCACTTGTGATTCCCAGGTCCGCCCCGTTTACCTGTGGAACAACTGGATATCCACCTTGAGGACAGTAAGCATACCATGAATATGATCACTAGAGGAAAGAACCCACCTGTTGCAATTAGAATTTTTTTGGCTCGAATGGTTTTGGTTTCTTCGGAGCCATCAATGGCTTTCAGAAGGATTTCATTTCTGGACACGAAGCTTGCTTGTGCAGAAATGTACTCCACCTTATCCTTTACTAGATTCCGTTCATATATGCCATTCAACCGCGTTATGTACGCGTCCCTCTTGTGTTTAAAGCTGGGCCAGTCAAATGGTGCTGTTTGCTTGATGTTAAATCCGTAACCAGTAGCATCATGGAGGGTCTCTGCTATCGAAGCAGCGTTCCAGCAAACTTTTTTAGGAACACAGCTATTTGATTCGAGCGATCAACAACAATCCTAGTGTATAGAGGTGGTGATTTTTCTTAAGGAGATTTTACCCAACATTGACGCAAGTCCCTCCTAGCCTGCCGCTCCTTTCGATGATGGCTACTTTTTGGTTATATTTGCCTGAGGCTCTACGAGCAGCTCCTAGGCCGCCGCTTCCTCCACCGATAACAACAAAGTCATATTCTTCTGATTTCGATATTGGCGCCATCTTAGTTAGTTGTCGCCTCAGTGAAAGCAAGCGGGACGCCGTGTTCGGCAGGCGACGGGTGGTACTCTGAGCCAACAGATTTGCGGTTAATCGCTTGTTAGTCCTATAGTGAACGGAAGACGGGAACTCTGAGGAGCGGTGAGGAGATGGTAGACACCAAAGGATGGAGAGGCAGAGCACTGGGTTTCCGTGGAGTACCGAGAAAAGCCCCACTCATATAAGATAAGACTTGCCTAATGGCGTCGGCTTAGGTAATTGTATCAACTGACTGGGTAGATGGAACATAAGGAAATAAGAAAGTTGCACCTGAGAAAATGCCCAAGAATTTAATATTCTATTGAATTTGCAAGGACCCGCAACAAACACCTTTGGGCTTGGCTGAGGCTGCCTGCCCCTCCCTTGATATTATCAGGCCCCTCAGCTATACAACACGGCGCTCTGATATTCGAAACAGAGGTCAACCGACGGCGAAGAGTTTTAGAGCGGAACTACTTGTTTAATTAATTACCTACCTAGGTGCTTAGGTGCTTATCTTGTGAAGAAAGCGTTGGCTGTGAAGCAATTGCTACATCATTGTGTGCCAGCATGATTGGGATGTTGTGCAAGTGCCTAGGTGCACACTATAGGTACCAGACTCGCGCTATCAGAATACGGATGGCAGGGTATCAACACTAGAAGAGAGGTGATCGAGTGCCCTAGGTAGGTACCCTTTCTAGAAACCCTCTGCCATCAAAAACGGATCCGAATCCTAAATTCTTCAAATTCTAGTCTCGCCAACCAATGTTTGAATCGAGAGCCAGCAGCTAGCCCAAAATGTTGCAACAACAATTGCGTCTGATGCGTAACTCTCAGCTCAAGGATATCCTCTTAAAGTGCGGATGGCCTGTTTCAGGAACGAAGGCCTCGATGATTGAGCAAATACAAACTCGGCTACCTCATTCAAAGCTGGCGGTCTTGCAGAGATCGGGGTCAGGTGCGCTCGTTACAGCAGACGCCCAGCCAGATGAGCACTGTATTCTCAGTCTCGACATGGGCATAAAAAATCTGGCCTTATGTTCGTTGAGGATCCCTTATAGGGCAATTGTGTCCGATAAAGCGCTTGTTCCGGAGATAATTGCCTGGGAAAGGTTCTCGCTCCTTGACTTTTCAGCCAACCTTGCCACTGAAACAAAAATAGGAACGCCTTCCGAAGGTATTGCAACAGACAATTTTGATTTTTCGGCCGCCGGGCTGTCACCTATAGCAACTGCTCTAGCTAGGCATCTCGTGCTATTGCACAAACCCACGGTAATAGCCATCGAAAAACAAAGATATCGAACAATGGGATCCGCAGTGGTGCAAGAGTGGACACTCCGAGTGAATAAATTAGAAGCAATGCTCCACGCTGCCCTCAGGGTGCTACAGGAGGAGGGGGTTTGGGACCTTGGCTTGACACGCAGCATATGCCCGCAAAGGATGACAGGGTTCTGGCTCAGTCGGTATGGATTACCAAGAGCTAAGTCTGGAAAAGATACCAAAGCGTTGAAAGTTAAAGTGGTTGGCACATTATTGAAGAATGACAATGTAGTCTTTGGCTCTAATGATGCCACTGTGGCTGAGATCGCATCTGTGTTTGTGAGAAATTTGCAGCAATCCAAACGTTCAACAGACGAAAAACTTGACGATTTGGCGGATTGTCTTTTACAAGGACTCGGCATTATACACTGGGAGCAGAGCAGGTTGGAGCTCCTGAGGGAGTGGAGGGAAATATGATAGCTGAGCTGGCGTGTCTATCACATTCCTCTGAACAATAATAACATCTCATTCTCATTCCATCTTATATTATACAAGACAAACTATAGATCTTTATCTATTCGTAGAATATGTAGTTCAGATAGGAGCTTTGCGCAAACTGGCTTTCGGATGATTTGCGGCAGCGGTCCCATTCTGAAAGCCTCACCTTCAATGAAGTTCAATATAGTTTCAACGGATCCACAGAGCCGCCCCAGAACAAATGAATCTTATTGCTTTCACCGATGTATTTCAATCAGCTAATCTCACAATGAGTCGTATTGCCTAAGCGTTGCTAGTCACCGTGTTATCCAGTGTGGAAATACAAAAGTACAAATGCAGATTTCCGTTTGCAAGATTTGAGCACGATAGACAAACCGAGCAAGTTAAAAGTTCGAGGAAGGATCAATTGGCCCGGTTGTAGTTTTCTTTCTATGGTCTCCGCCGCTGCTGACGTGGATTATGCCGTCGTTTGTATGCATGCTCGATCTGGATAACGATGGCGGGACGGTGCCCTTTCGACCAGGAAGATGATCATCATCGCGTCCCCTTCGGAGGAACCATATACGCCAGATGACTCCTAGAATGCCCGCGATCGAGAGGGCGCCGACAATACTGACAACGACGCCAATAATTATCTTTTTCTGCTCTGGGGTGACACCAGAGGCTCCGCTGGATTCGCCGCCGTTTGCTAGAGAAGGGTCGTTGGAGGGTATCATCGCTGTTGTTGGGACCACATCGATACTGGTAGATGGCCGACCGAATCCATCGGTGACAACATGAGTGATGGTAACTTGAGTGGTGATCGGTACCTCAGTGACGGTGCTGGTAAGTTTGGGGCCGCTGGAGACGGAGGCGTCGGTGGATTGGGGAGGGGAGGAAGACGTCGTCGTAAAATTGCCAAAAGGTGGTTGATTTGAGGGGAGGTCGCCGCTTTGGGGTGTTGAGGCGTCGCTGGGGGGCGAGTCAGCGTTAGAGACTTGTCTCCGTTGGAGACTGTCGCTGGGAAGCAAACACGATACCAGTTGTAGCAACGTGCAGCTGACTACGAGCAGCCTCGTCAGTAGTTCCTGCGCAGGGAGGCCCGCAAACTTCAACTTCATCCTGCGGAAACGTAACTCAGTATCAACCCAAGGGAGGATCAAAGGTTGAAATTTGGAAATGACTTGATCGCATCTGTGGCGATTTTAGTTCGCTGTGAGGTGTTGCTGCGGTCGTGCAAGACGCAAATGCCTTCTTCAGCCTAGCCCTCCAGCCTGACAAGAAACTACCGCGGTATGTAACGCGATCAAGTCAGGGGCAGGGCGTTCGGCCAACGAGAGCGACGCAGCCACGCATGCGGGAGCCGGCTGTATTCTTTTTTAAAGCTTGGGCAAGGTGACAACCTGCTAGATTGGGACAGTTCCTGGCAGGGAGGTACCAACTGAAGTGCCCAGATAACGTTATAAATAATATTAGCCTAAGCCCAAGTATTGCTTCGGGGCGATGCTCTCTGTTCAAATAAGTCTATTACTGAAGAACCAATGAGCGTGCCTCCGAGGATGCGATACGATCTAAATTTGCTTCAAACTAGCCTTGCCGCGGTATCAACCCCTCTATCCTTTCGCCTGATTTGTTATGGAGCGCGCAGAGTTGTTGTGCAAATACTTTATAGACTCATATTGTAGTACATTATTGTAATCTCAACACGCAAGGCCATCTAAACAAAACAAATAAAGAAGTACATTCGCTTGTTCGTACACTGGGAATGCTTCACTTCTGCCGATGGGACGTGTTAGGTATGCTCATACTTAGCAACGTGCGTAGATATCGCTCTAAGGAAACGTCAGTAAAAATTCACGAGATAGTTTTGTGCGAGTTGAATAGATAGATACCTTCCACTCGGGTCTGTTTGCTTTGACCACGTCGGGGTCCACCGCATAACGGTAGACGCACATTGCTTCGGGAATTGCTCGTCGAACATTTGACGGTACCAGTATCTATTCGCAAAATTAGCCATGAGAGGATAAGAAATGCCATGTACTTCTAACTTACGCTTCTTTATTGTCTGGGACATCATCCTTCCAGATGTTTTCGCGGTTTGCAAATTCTTCATCGCTGATCATACTCTCCGCGGTATCCTAACTGTTGTCAGCAGATTCCGTTAGGTTGTTGTAAACATATGTTTTCGGGCATACCTTCAGCGCATCTATCCAACCATAACCAACGCCATCGCTAAACTGCTCTTTCTGCCTCCAGAGGATATCGCTGGGGAGATATGGTTCCGTATCTGGTTCTGAGTTGGTATCAAATGCAGCTCGAAGTACCCATTTTTCGATTCGCTCAGCAGTAATCATCTTCTCTTGAGGGTCAAACCCCATAGCTACTTCCAAAAACTAAAGCACACGAGTGTTAGGAAAATACATAATTTGGTAACCTAGCAAGCGGGTGGGAGAGTGACGATATTACCTCTTTATCAAGAAAAGGGACACGAGCTTCCAGGCCCCAGGCAGATGTTGATTTATTAGCCCGGAGGCAATCGGCGAGATGTAGATTTTTCACCCGCCGAATTGTTTCTTGGTGGAATTCGGCTTTGTCAGGTGCTGCGTGAAAGTACAGATAACCACCAAATATCTCATCACTACCCTCCCCGCTGAGCACCATTTTTACGCCATGTGCTTTTATCTTTCTGCTTAGGAGATACATCGGCGTTGAAGCTCGTATAGTAGTGACATCGTAAGTCTCTAGATGATAAATGACGTCACGCAGCGCGTCAAGTCCCTCTTGTATTGTGAATGTGTAGTTGTGATGTTCAGTTCCCAAAAAATCAGCGACCTTCTGGGCAGCGATACCATCGGGCGAGCCGGGAAGTCCGATTGAAAACGATTGGAGTCGCTGGTATTTGCTCACTGTTTTGAGGTGTCCTTCATCATCAATACCTACCAAATTATCGGTGGATTTTTGAGCAGTCACGTGGCCGTTTGCGTCAGATCCAATTCGGGTTTCTCTGGCTGCAATAGAAGCGATAAGGCTAGAATCGAGGCCACCCGATAGAAGAACGCCATATGGAACCTCCGCCATCAAACGTTTCCTCACAGCCGTCTCCAAGGTACTTCGTATCAACCTCAGATTGAGTTTTCTATCGGGTATCAGGCTGGGCTCCCACCAATTGGGCCTGAAATATCGAGTGGTTTCCCCAGTAGCCGAGTCATAGATATGACCGGGTGGAAAGGATATGATTTTATCACAAACAGGGTGCAAGCATTTTAGCTCCGATGCGAAGTAGACCGTTTCTGGTTGCGAGGAGTTCCAGCCTTGGTAGAACGAGGTGATGCCGATAGGATCTCGAGCCGCAATGACTCTATCTTTCTTCGAATCATAGAGAACGAAGGAAAACATCCCGTCAAGCATTGTTGGAGCCTCAATGTCATATTCAGCGTACTAGAGTGAATTTTAGCAATCGAATAGCGCGCCAGTACCCTTATATAGTGCATAACATGACTCCGCCCATACCAGATAGAGTATAACTTCGCAATCCGATTTGGTCTTGAATTTGTATCTGTCACCGAAGCCTTTACGGATGACTCGGTGATTGTAGATCTCACCATTGACAGCAAGGATCAACGTGTCGTCCTCGTTCGTTAGCGGCTGGGCTCCGCTGTCTAAAATAAAACACCTGGTTAGGATGATAATGGAACAGTATTTGGTGAGGTAAAAGTGCTGGGGTATTTCTTACCAAGACCGACAATGCTTAGGCGTTCATGGGCCAAGACTATTAGAACATTGTCTCAGTGCGGTGTTCATTGACAGCTAAAGCATTGACAGCTAAAGCATGGAATCCTAAATGATCGTGATAAGAATGGACCATTCGATTAGACCTACTGGTATTGTGAGATATAATGTTTCCGCCTGCGGATGAGCTGATTAGTACGGAAACTTTAGCTGGGATACTGGCGGTGGCTCAATTTACTCCAATCTGGTCCACGATGACGGATACTGTGGAGGGTAGACTGTCAGAATGCGGCCTGTAGCACCGATTAAATAACGAAACAGGGCGTAGGAGGGGTGGTAATTACGCTTTTGCAAGTTGAAGCGCCTGCGGCTTGAAGCCATTGGCATCAGGGTGCTGTGATTCGAGCGGCGGATTGTCAGATTCTGTACTTTTTTTAACAGGTGGTAGACGAGTAGGCGGCGTCTCCTTACCCGGTGAGCGCAAAAAATTCCACACATGTTCGATTGATGCGATGGGATCGTGTTGCTGAGAGCTGAGTCGGTTCGCTGCAGAGTTTTTGCTTGAGAGGGTGGGTTGTTGTTGGCTATCGATAGAGCTAACCGCAGAAACGTGCATGAGCAAGAAGAAGAAGAAGAAGCAGAAGGGAAAGAAGGGAGAGGGGAGAGGGAGGAGGAGGAGGACAGACAATCAATAAGAAGAACAAGAAGAACAGCGTTCCGTCGATGCAGGGAGCCACCAAGGATGAGTGAGGATGCCTACAGTTCGAGGTTGCACACACACAAAGCTAGCATGTACCCTTTGCGCTACGTTGCATGGCTTCTTTCGTAGAGGACCAAATCCTTTTTATACTCATTCGGCCTCACTCAATGGCCCGACAGAGCAGAGCGTTTGACGGCATTCAGTCTGGATTTGAGCTGATCAGAAGCTACGGACCCGACCCGACATCCATGCTTAGTCTGTCGCCGTACGCAAAGTGCGTGGATGATAGTATTACGACCGATGTAGAGGGGGCTCGGTGGGAGGCCGTCGTTTCACCAACAGCAAAAAGTACTACCTAGGTACTCTGCGCCGTCCCTGCCGAAGCAGTTACGTTTTTGTGCAGGCCGCCGCCGCCGCCGGTCGTGGGGTGAGCGATGCGAGCAGAGACGTTTTTGGACGTCCAGTTTCCTTTGCGAGATGCGGGGTGCATATGCACAAGGCCATTCCACTGACCTCCCAGGAACCTTTCCTCCTCCCCCCCGCACACCTTGCAGCGAATTTGGGGGGTTTCGCCGACGGAGAAAACCAGCTGTTACACCAAGGTATCACCAATGGACATGGGTAGGGGACCATTGACATGGACATGTGCCTCCTGGCTGGTGCTGAATTGGCAGGTGTCTGAGCTGAGGCATCCTAAGATTCATTCATCCCCATTGCTATTTGCCATCACGGTTATGGTGTTTTCGTCCGTGGTGCGTTGCCACAACCCACGCTTAGGTAATCCGGCGCGTGAGGTAAAAAAAAAAACACCCATCGCCAAACAAAAATTACTTTAAGTGCTTGCTGATTGATACATGTGCCGACCAACATACTCAGACTCGTCATTATACAGCAAACTAGCAATCGCCTGCTAAGTAGGTCGCTGTGTGGCTCAGGTACCAGCAAGCAAGTCGCTGACCTTGAAGATACCCACCTAGGTACTCCGTACTTCTCAGGTACTTTGAGAGAGAGGCCTCGTGCTCCCTTACCAGCGCGCTTGCCGATGGAAAAACGCGGTGTTGGAACAAACGGACATAACCCGGCTGCTGCCCCCCGCGTCGCCTCGCTCAAATAGAAAAAAGGAAAGAACGAAAGAAAGAAAAAAAGGAAGAAAGAAGGAAGGAAACACTCCAGCCTTTGGACGCCAAACTCGATGTTCCACTCCGAGCCTCGTGACACCGATTCCCACACAGAATCCACCTCGCCGTCACAATCGCTGCCCCACGTCTCCCACGATTCCTTCCACTTCGAAGCAGGGCAGAGTGGCAGTATCGCATCGCATCCGGCCACAAGGCGAGCTCCGGTTTATAATGCCCCGGATGGGAAGAGGCCCTTTAGGCCTAATCCTATTTTGCAAAAGGCTGAAGACGCGCGAGATCGAAGACGCAAGCTTTTCCTAAAAAGACTTCAAGACCAAAGAGAAGACAAAATAATGCAAGCAAGAGGTGGAGAAGACGAGGTAATACTCTGCTCGCCATTGCACACGGCACTTCCATATCTTACATTCATTCTGCTCTCCTAGATGCAACGATTAATTTATTTATCTGAGAAAAACCGGTGGGAGGCCCACCAAGAACGCATAGCTTTGATGGTTTCCTCCTGGCCGACAGCCGGGGATATGGATGTAGACGAGCTTTCACTGCTAACTGCACCTCCTCATAAACATTCCCGTGAGTTTGCTCTAATTGTTATTTTCTAGCTATAGAAGTTCTGGAACGGTGTTTCCCAGCAAACATGCTTACACAGACTTTAGAAATAGATATGGAAATGGTAGACGAGATGGCCGAGTTTGAACAACAGGAACTCCTAGACATCCTCGACATAGGCTCACAAGCAACCAATCCCCAAACCTGTCGCAGTTGTGGAAGCGACGAGATTCTTAGGGGCCAGAATGAGATAGTGTGCTTTAACTGTGGGCTACCTTGCAAGGAATAAATTTAAATTCTAAATCCACTCGCTGCCTATTCGCCTACAAAAGAAATTTCGGGGGCCCTGTTAATGATCAGGGTATACTTGAATACGGGTCATCCAACGTATTCACATGATAGCACTGCATTTCAAGTTGTCGCCAGCATCTAGCATCACCTAGCAGCTATCACAATTTCTATTCCCCGGAGAATTTGTTGGAACAGAGCCCCTAGGGGTGGTTCTCCTAGTCTTGGGCGACTCCAGATACGCTGATGCTTATTCTTGGCCCAGTTCTTCTTTAGTCCATCCGGCACCTACCTTGCGGCCTTTCGAAGTAGCTTGATCGCGCTTTACGCGACTCCATAAACTGACCTGGGGATCCCATATGAATTGCCAAATAACAAATGTCCAGCTTTTGTGCTGAGGTAAGGGGTCATAGAACTCCGCTGCAATTTCTCGGAGTTTCCACAGCCGAGTCCAAGGAATTGCTGGAAAGTCATGATGTTCGTTATGTAGCCCAACATTATAGGTCACTAAGTTCAGAATACCATAATAACTGTACGTTTCGACAGGCAAAATATCGGATGGCTGAGACTTTGGGGATGGTTCGAATAATTTTTCGAAGACATACTATGTTGCAAAGTGGTTAGCAAAGGCCTAAAGATAATTCTAGTTTCGGCTTAGATTTTGTCTCACGTGCTCCGCAATGAAGTGTCCTGCGCAAGGGTGGAGGCTACCAGCCAGGAAGCTACTCCAGAGCAGATACCATAGCGCATTCCAGCCTGCAAACTTGACCAAAATTACATCGATAGCGAGTTGTACAACAATGTTCAATAAATGTATCCAGCTGAAAGGGAGCCGGTAAACAGCCATGGGCCGGAGTGCGTAAAAGAATATCTGAAAAGTTGTGAAGAAGGCTTTCCCGAGGACTGAATTGAGAAGCATCGCTTCCACTGCTGTTGGTAAATCAACGTCGAGGCCATCGACTCCAAGCGATTTATGGTGAGTGAGATGATAAGGCTACCAGATCACAACTTTCGTCAACCCACATGCTTCTGTAAATTTCGTTAGGAATAGATTGAGGACACTTACTCTAAATGAGGCGCTGTATGGAATTCCGATAGGAAGATTGGCAAAGATGGCTAGAAGTCTATTTGCCATAGGCTTTTTAAAGGCAAGGTTGTGAGATATCTCGTGGATCGCAAGGAACAAGTTTTGATTTGCTGTTCCACCAATGATATATGCTGCCGAGAGGAACTTCCACGAGAATACCGGAGTATTTCTTAGCGTAAATGCGACAAAAAATTGTAGAGCTACCACCAAGGAAACCGTGTATTTTGTCAAGGGCTCAGGACCGCATAGCTTGGTCACCTTGCAATAGGGTTAAATGCGTTAGCATCCCCCAACAAGCTCATAAAATTAAACAAAAATTTTGGAATCCTACTCACCTCTGGGTGTGCTTTGATAATCTGCTGCCGACGGGTTCTGTGTGGTTCTTCCTGGTATGTCCATAGCCAGTCATCAATTGGCGTACAAGGTGTTTCCCTGGATGTTGGGGTTTGTTTGGAGCCACCTCGACGGTTTGCTCTCTCCGATACAACCACAGTTCGTTGCATTCTTACGCGCTCTTATGGAGTTTACGAAAGTGACTGGAGGCGTAAAGATGCAATTGCTCCTTGTGGGCGTGCGCAAGGACTATGTTGTTGATAAAGGGTTTTTAGTTAACTCATACAGGACTCGATATCACATAGCAATCAGAACGCTCCCACATACCTTCTCTTTTTTGTAAACTGGGCACTGGACCCAAGGCGCTTATATGCTTGTAGGGTAGTCAGTTAGCTAAATACTTAGTCTCAGCCGCGAGCTCTAGATCATACCTATAACTACTCCTTTGCCTTTGCAAGCACGTAGGTGGTGTTTAAATTGCGCAACAGTAGGAGAGAGTGTGGTGCTGGCTGACGAGTATCAAGCGGAGGAGAGGGAAGCGTTTATTTTGCGGCGAGGAAGCGATTTAACCTTCTTCAATTTACTTGGCCTTTTTCGGATATATGGCTAAAGCTTGGCATTTGGCAAGATGGGCTACGGGTGGCGTCAATATCACGATCAATTTGACACATCACAGATTTTGGGAATGCAAGTCTATTGTTTGAGATGGCAAGTAGCGGCTGCCAATACTTGGCCCCAATGCACTGCTAACCTGTAGAAATACGAATGTTCCCAGCTATGGATTGTCTGCTTAAGTACTTAGGTTGTCAGTGCATGTAAAACTTTGCACAGCGATCGCTGCAGATAATCTAGATCTAAGCTGAGACCATATATCTTCACGTCAGTAATCGTCTCCACGGCTGACTACTTCTTTGCGGGTAGGTCGCAGCAAAATGGTCTATCAAAGTAATGCGTTAATAAAGCACGTCTCCACGGGCTCAGCACTCGGATTAGGGTTTACAAGACGTACATGCTCGTATTGTGCTGTATACGACCCCTTCACATCGCAAAGCGGAGGGTATGCCTCTACGATACCACTTGACACCAAACTATTAAGACCAAGCAGATATCGCTCTTGGCCTAAACGGTCGAGATATCTGCGGCAGAACGGCAACGTCCCAAAATTCTTGGTAATGACGTTTAAAAGTGCCTTTGCGGATGGTAGCCTTAACGGAATTGAGCCTGTGTCGACATCCGCCCTTTTCGCGTAATGGGAGACTTCCAACTACGAGGTGGTATTAGTTCCTTTGTTTCTTCTTCACAGGAACGCTCGCTCGTGCACGCATCAGGGGCTTGGTAAGCTATTGGGTCAAACGGGATGCTTACATCGTCATGGACCAGGCCTCGCCCTGTACTACCAAAAGTCTCAATTGCAAATACCTCGCCTTCTTCCATCTTTGTTTGGTCACCTCCTTTTACTATCGGCACGCTCTTTCCGCCATGTATTTGATATTGGTGAATACTATGACCGTTGAGATTTCGAATGGGCTTGACGCGGTGGGTTACTCCAGCGATCTCAACTTCGTAGCTCTCCATTACCTCCTGTATCGCTGCACCAATATCACAAACTCTAACATCGATCCCGGCTTCCTAAACTCTCTTAGCCTTCTGCTCCGCATAATTTGGGTAAGGGCTCGAGGGGCTAGGGTGCCTGTCATACTTTGACACCAGTATTCGTTGCATCCTTAACAGCAGCTAGGAGATTGTCATATGTAGGGTCGAATGCAACGGTGAAGGCACTATCAACAATTCTGCCGTTCACATGCACACCGAAATCAACCTTCATGACGTCCTTTTCACCCACGGCTGGAAGGTATATTAGTATCGAAATCACGACACGATCGCATAGAATGCGTACTCATCTTATTCCCGGCATTTGGTGTGTAATGCGCAGCGCAGTGATTGATTGATAAGCCTGTAGGGAATCCAACGCCGGCAATCAGCCCATCACCTTCAGTGAGACCATCATGCCCAGCAAGCGCCCGCACAGAATCCTCAATATTGTTTGCAATATCGGTTAAGGCCATCCCAGGCTTGATCATTCTCTTAGCATACTGTCGAACCTGTCGGTGAATCTCAGCACCCTTGCGGAAGTCCTGGTATGAATCATTGTTCATGCGATCAAGATGACGCTTTTCCTCGTTCGTTGTCCTCGATAAGGTATCGTTATTGTAATCGACACACTCCCCTTCTGGATATACTTGATTCGCAAATAATGTGGCAAGTGGAACGCGGGGTGGATCTGATTGGACTGTAGGAATGGCGGCTCCCTTCTTCTTCGGCTTCTTCTTCTTCTTCTTCTTCTTCTTTCCAGGAGCCCCTGTGTGTGAAATCAGCGAAGGTCTGGACTTCTAGTAAATTGCGTACAAACTACCTCCATCACCAGGCCCGACTATTTCTTCGGCACCTTCGTCTGATTCGTCGCGGCCCATATCTTGTTTCTCAGACGCATCTTTCAGCGATAAATTTGCTAAATTGTCGAGGTTGGATTTTTCGGATGCATCTGCTGCACCTGCACCTTTGTCTTCTTGAAAGTTTAGATGAATAGATTAGTTCGGAGACGGAGCGCAATTGCAGTATTTAAAGGGGCGCTTCGAGAATACTATGTACCTAAGTTGTCCGTTATGTCGGACATGGCGAGTGCTGTGGGACTGCAAAAAGAATGCCGTACTAACAAAGTGTGAGTCTCTGCCATGGAAAGGAATCGAGCCAAGACTCTGCAGCCTGTCAAATTATTAGTAAGGTGAGCGAGAACAAAGTTTGGCAACAGAAGACCTCGGTCGCCAAATTGCCATGGTATCCAGAATATACTCCATGCATAGTATCCAGCACCCTTTGCATTGATTTACAGCCTCGCGTTATCTACGTCGCCTTCCTTGCTGTCATGAGGCGGGGGGATCCTACCCATTGACCTATCACTTATCGCATCCTCTATTTCCAAAATACGCGTTCTCGACATAGCTGACTCTATCAGCTTCACCGATATCAATGTGGCTCACCCGGTTTAGCTTTCTGGCCATCGGAGCCATATTTCATATTGCTTATATATGGTCAATATTCGACATATACTTCGTATCTCCAATCGTTCATGGCATGCGCCACCATCGAAGTGGCGTGGAGGCCCCGGCAAAGCGCTTGTTCCTTATTGTCGGTTCGTTCAAACACTATCTCTCTCGTACAACCCATCGTCAGATGACTCAACGCCATCAAGGACAATGCTATCTCGTCTGAATAAATGGCGACAGTTTCGTGGACTCTTTAATCGCAGATGTTGACGTTGGTGATCCCCGAACGCCTTAGGAGACGGTCTGCGCGCCGATAAATGCTTCCAATCTCACGATCCTCCGTTCCTCAAAGATGGCGAAGATCCTAGGCCTCGACACTTGGCTCCTTACCTTAGATCTCGAGTTCTTCAAGCTGGTAGCTTTGGGGTGTCTCACACCCGTATGCCCACGGAATCTCGCCCTGGTCATGTGGCCCTGATAGCAGGGCTCTATGAGGATGTTTCAGCTGTCACCACTGGCTGGAAGCTGAACCCTGTTAACTTTGACAGTGTTTTCAACCAAAGCAGACATACTTGGAGCTGGGGCTCACCGGATATTCTTCCAATGTTTAAAGAAGGCGCTGTTCCTGGGAAAATTGATGCTTTCATGTACTCTGAGAAAGAGGAGGATTTCACTGCTGATGCGACAAATCTTGACAAATGGGTTTTCGATCATGTCAAAGAGTTCTTTTCGCAGGCTGCTGTTGACCCTGAGCTCCGAGCTGCCGTCAATTCCGATAAAGTAGTCTTCTTCCTACATCTACTCGGATTGGACACTACTGGCCATGCATATCGACCATATTCTCAAGAATATTTAAGGAATATTGAAGTTGTTGACAGTGGTGTACAGGAGCTGGTAGCAATGGTAGATGATTTTTATGGGAATGACGATCGAACGGCCTGGGTTTTTACAGCAGACCATGGCATGTCTGATTGGGGATCACATGGAGATGGTCACCCAGATAACACTAGGACCCCTCTCATCGCATGGGGAGCCGGCATCAGGGCGCCGGATGTCTTACACAATGGGGAAACTGCTTATGGCCACGATGAATTTTCTAGAGACTGGGACTTGAACCATGTCCGGCGTGTTGACGTGGATCAAGCAGATATTGCAGCTTTGATGGCACACCTTGTCGGGCTTAACTATCCTGCAAATTCCGTTGGAGTATTACCACTCGAGTTTCTAGATGCCACTGAGAAGATAAAGGCTCAGTCCTTATTTGCCAATGCCCTTGAAATCCTGGAGATGTTTAAAGTTAAAGAAAGTAAGTTGCAGATGGGATCAGGGACCCTTGGAATGTGGCGTTAACCGGAATTGAACGCTAAACAATGTCCAACTTACACAGCGAACAAGATGGCTACCCAAATAAACTTTGTTCCATTTGCACCGTTGCATGAGGGTTCAAATTCAAGCAGCTCGAGGACAGCGAAGATTCGCTCCTTGATTGAGTCCCAAGATTTTGGTTCGGCCATTTACTTTTCTAAGGACTTGATCGCAGTGTCATTACAAGGGCTACGGTACATGCAAACGTAAGTAATTTCATGAATATGCGTGCACTCTGCCTCGGGAGCACCTGGTCTCGAGGCTAATACGTGCACGTTGACCTACAAATTGAGCACAAGGTTCTAATAGGCATACGGTAACAGTTATGACTGGCTGTTCTTAAGAACTGTTGTTACCCTTGGGTACCTCGGGTGGATAGTTTTCGCCTTAACTTTTGTCATCCAGCAGCATTTCCTCCAAAGGAAACAAAGCGGCCGGTGGTCTTATGCCGCTTTTGTTGGATTTTCCAGTGTCCTTATTGGTATCTACGCCGTTATTTTCGTCCAAGAAAGTCCATGGACATACTATCTTTACACTTTTGCTCCCGTATTTTTCTGGTGGCAGGTTTGGATATCTAGAAACGATCTGATCGAAGGTCTCCCACTCCTTGTGCGGAATCAGGGCGATAGCAAAAACTGGAAAGTTGTTCTCAAAGCAATTGGGTTCATTATTATTTTGGAAGCCATAGTAGGTCGCGCCCAATGCTCACCCAAGTCAGCTGCTAACTCATTATCTAGGTTTATGGCTATTTTCAGCGTGTTACTTTCACAGTCTGCTTCCTTCTCGGAACTATCTGGCCATGGCTCTACGGGGCTGCTTTTGTCAAACAAAATCAAATAACTGTTGCTGCTTGGATCACTTCTTGCATCTTCATGAGTGTCTTCACTCTGCTTCCCGTTATTAAACTAGAGAGCCTCCTCCAAATGTAAGTCTCCCACGTGCGCCCCCCATAAACTTGATGCTTATATTTTATAGACATCTTGCAGGAGGCATCATGCTTGCTGTTGGTATCGGATATATAAAATATGGCCACTACATCCTACCACAGCGCGAGACAGCCTTTCTCAATACATTTTCAGGAGCCTATATGCAGTCTTTGCTTGGAATTCAGGTAAATCCACACATACCCTCGCGAATACACACAGTTATAAAACAAGCGGTTCTGACGCGTTCTAGTGTGGCTTAATTGGCTTGTCTATGATTGTGACCCATACTAGCGTTGAATCTCTTCAAGCTAAGCGTGGTCTTCCACTCGGAAACCAAGTTATTGGGTGGTCTATACTCGGTAAGCCAATAACCTTCAGTCCCGCAAGCAAAAAGCTGCGCTTGTGAGCGTCACGCGACTGCTGACCAATCTAACGCTGCAGTTGTGTCATTGTTCATGCTGGTTCTCCATGGATTTTCGCCTCTCGGACATTACCAGCACCGACTTGTGGTCCTCTTTCTGACGTTTTCACCAACATTTATCATTCTTACAATATCTTATGAAGGATTATTTTATGTGTCTTTCTGTGGGATGCTTGCCTCATGGGTACAAATGGAGTATAGGATTCAAAAAGCTAATGATGACAAACGATATGGGGTTAAACGCAGGTCAGAAACACGGGCTCTTAATCTTGGCGATTATCGTATTGCCTTATTCTTTTTCTTCTTCATCCAGGCTGGATTCTTTGGAACCGGGAATGTTGCCTCTCTTGGCTCATTCTCGTTGGAGTCGGTTTATAGGCTGATCACCGGTTTCAAACCTTTTACTATGGGAGCATTGCTCGTTTTCAAATTACTTATCCCCTTTGTGGTAATTTCTGCGAACCTTGGGATTCTTAATCAACTGCTTCGAGTGCCACCATCAGCCTTATTTATGATTGTAATGTCGATCAGCGATATCCTCACTTTGAACTTCTTCTACATGGTCAAAGACGAAGGCAGCTGGTTGGACATTGGAACAACGATAAGTCATTTCGTTATAGCAAGTCTTCTGTGTATATTTGTAGCCGTGCTTGAATTTCTGAGCGAATTGTTTGTCGGCGACATTATTGTTGTCGAAGAAAAGGGGGACTGATCACTTTCGTCATTCAAAATATACACCTTGCTGGAGAAGTCTAAACGGAAAATTTAGACCTCATAATGATGTACATAAGTATATAAGCCAGCGGTAGATTCATATAAGGAGAAGGGATAGCCTTGGGCCGACTAGCAATCAGGTTTATCCGATCTTCTCGTCCACCGACGATTTCTGGGGATCTCAGAGCCGTCTCCACGAATTGCTACACGGTTGGTAGCTGTAGAAGTGCTTGAAGTGATTTCTTCAGGTTGGAAAAGGCTGTGATCCCGCGTTTTGCTGTTCTTTTTGTCATCTGTTCGATGGGCCTGGCCCCCGATGTGAGATGTGAGTTCGATGAGGTCGCTAGTGGTTCTATTAACCCAGCTGGTTCTTGCATTAGCGGCAACTCTTCTAACAAAGCTTTCGACCGCTGCCCCAACAACCTCCAAGCCTTCGTACGATTCTTTTGCTATTCCCCCAATTAAGTGGTGAAATTCTGTTCCCCTTATATCATCATAATTATGAGCTGGAGGGTTTGGCGAAGCTGGATGGTCATTCGTACTAGGTGGAAAGTGGGAAAGCTTAGGTTTCGCCAATCTTACTACTTCGACGGGCCCTATAGGTTCTATGTAAATGAAGGAGTGATGTCTATCAGAGCTTGAAACTGCCGTTGTGTTTTGGTTGGAAGAGCTGATTCTACTAATGTCTGATTGAAGTTGCGCGGTTTTATTGATTCCGATGTCTTCCTCCGGCATCAGAGCATTTGCGGAGGCATTTTTACTCGACAAGGGCATGCCTTTCACAGCACAATCGCTAACAGGAAGGTAGAGCTGCGAGCGCATTTGAATGTTGTCATTTGGCCAGAGTCGATTGGCTTTACGAAGAGCACTGGGTTCGATGTCGTAAATCAAGACAACTCGTGCAAGCGTGTCAGTAGGTTGGACGTTATGGACATAAACCAGTACATCCTCGATTCCAACTCCGCCAGCGCGAGTTTCCGCACCGCCGGGAAGTGAAGATCGTCTTTTCCATGGTTTATGCTGCGTGGACTCGCTGTCTGCCAGAAGCGCCGCCCTCTGGGCCTGTTTTCGTAGCTCCTCGGGGGGTTTCTGAGCTCCGGGTGGACCCCACTCTTGTGCGACTGGGTTTCTATTGAGGTACCGGGAGATGCTCTGAGACGGGCCTCCCGGCCTCGCTTTACCAAGCCTTTGTTGGCGAGATATTATCTCCTCGGAAGCCATGTCCCGCAACCTTCCAATATGATCATGTTCGGCAAGTTTGAAGAGCACACAGCGGCGGCGTCTTAAAGGCGGTGGTAGGAATATAAAAACTAGTGGAGGCTTGCACAAAACAGGAGCAGTCGTTAGCTAAGAGCAACTGTGGCTTCTTAGTGGGTTGAGATGGAGAAGGTACCTGGGCTCTGCGGGCAACGTAGGGTATCCTGTTACCCTTTGTTACAAGTTCCAGAAGTTCCGATGTCGTAACCGAACCACCAGTTATTATTCCAGAGCTTCCCGCAGATTAAAAAGAGGAGAAGGGGGGGGGGAGAGAAATTTCAGATCGTACGAGGTGGTGTCGGTATAGGGTTGGTTCTGTTCAAGGTTAACTTGTGTCAAGCTGCTCTCGGTTCCAAAGTGGGAGGTATCCTTACTTAGTAAAGTCTGGCAGCCAGGTGATTGTTTGTGTTGCACATCCCCCTTGTGTCTCTGTCATCACTTGCGATTTGCCATATATCATTTGCCATTTGATACCATCCGTCATCCTCCACTCTATATTAGCCTTTGGGCAGCAGGGAGCCACTGCTATTAAACAAGTATGACAGTTATCAAGAAAAAATCCAACGCGACTGCCCGCGCGGCTGAACCCGGGGTTCGATTCCATTGCGACGTTTGTTCCGCAGATATATCATCGACAGTGAGTGCATGCATCAATTCCCCTTCTGACATTCGCGCTTCTTCTCTTTTTTTGTTTGGCATATCGTGTCATCCACCATAATTTACGTACCCTAGTCTGACGGATTCTATACAGGTCCGGATACGCTGTGCGGATCCCTCATGCCCTGAGTTCGACCTTTGCGTAACGTGTTTCTCGGAGGGGAAAACATGCGGCAACCATCGCCCCGCTGCTCATGCATATTGTGTAATTGAACAACATTCAATACCAATTTTCGATGAGGACTGGGGCGCCGATGAGGAGTTGCTATTGTTAGAAGGCGCTGAAATGTATGGCCTCGGCTCCTGGGCTGATATAGCAGACCATATCGGCGGTGGGAGAGAAAAGGACGAGGTTCGCGATCATTACTTTAAAATCTATGTTGAATCATCGAAATTTCCGCTCCCGGAACTTTCAGATCCACGTACCACCGGTGGATTAGATCAAATACCCCGAGAGGAATTTCAAGCTCGTAAAAAGAGGAGAATCGAAGCACGGAAAGCTGCCGCCGCCAGCGCCCTGCCGTTAGCACCGAAAAAGAAACCCACAGCCAGCGTGCCTGCGTGTCACGAAGTTCAAGGCTATATGCCTGGCAGAATGGAGTTCGAAGTTGAATATGAAAATGAAGCAGAGACAACTGTTAAGGATATGTATTTCGAACCTGGCGATGGCATGAATCCAACCACAGGACAAATCGAACCTGAAATTGAACTCAAACTCACAGTCATGGATATCTACAACCACCGGCTTACCCAGAGAGTTGAAAGGAAGAAGGTAATCTTTGAGCATGCTCTGCTAGAGTACAAGAAGAACCAAGCGATTGAGAAACGGCGGAGCAAAGAAGAGAAGGATCTTCTGAGCAAAGCCAAACCTTTTGCAAGAATAATGAACCACCAGGACTATACATCATTTGCGGATGACCTGCAGAAAGAATTAAGCCTAAGGCAAGCGATATTAACTTTGCAGGAGTGGAGAAGGTGTGGGATACGGAATCTGGAAAAGGGTGCAAAATATGAATTAGAAAAAGCGCATCGGGTATGAAGTACTATGTTTCTTTCTCTGCTCGTGATACCGTCGTAACCAGCAATTGATACCTTACATGAATTACACTCTATTTAACTGGTCATTCTGAACACAGACAAATATCCTGAAACAGCCTGGTTCTCAAAACGACCGAGCCGGACACCGTGTCAATGCTAAAAGCGGTAGCTCTCTTGAAGGCCCAGTGCTATCCTCTCCCCATTTGTTGCATCCAGGCGTGTTGAAAAATTTCAACATCTCGATTTCGAATCCAACATCAGCTCCGATTGCTAGCAATTCTCACTCACAGAGTTCGGACGACCTTACCGATTCAAAAACCCCCCCAGCCGCGCTGAACCAGAAGATCAACGCGGCAAATGCGGTTCTAAACCAGCCGGTGTCGTTCACGTCACTCCCGCTAAATACAGAAAACGCGCCAGACCTCCACCTGCTGACTGAAGAAGAAAGACGCCTTTGCAGCATGCTAGGGATATATCCCAAACCTTATCTTGTGATCAAAGACCTCATGTTTAAAGAAGCTATGCGACAAGGGGGGATATTGAAAAAGAAGCAAGCGAAAGAGATCTGCAAGGTTGACGTTGCAAAAGTCTCTAAGATCCATGATTTCCTTGTTGCTTCAGGTTGGATTGGTAAGAATTGAACATTAACTGATTAATTGCTCTATCGACGGGCCCACATAAAAGAAAGTAGGGGAGGTGGATTTTTTCCTAGAGACAGATGTAGGGAGGCGAATGGCAAGGGAATAAAGTTGTAACTATCGAGCGGGCGGAACGTTTGTTGCAATTAACCCCCCCCCCCCCAATTACGCATATGTAGAAGTATATACATGCTTCACCTGTTTGTACTGCCTTTTTCCTGTGTTCGTCCTAAGAGCGCAAGGTCCTTTGTAGGGGTAGCAGCTTTAAAACAATATATATACAGCTATTGTTGACTGGGAGATAATATGAAGGGCAAAAGTTTAGAAAAAAGATACTTCGGAAAACCAATAATTTTGATCAAGTTGATAAAAAGACAATTTAAAATGGCTGAGGTTCGTTAGCTTCACCGTATAGCACGTGGGAAATAAAGCACAGGCTACATACATTGTCAGACGCTGGAATTTTTCTGATCCAGTATGAACCGAAAACCGGTATCTTTTGGAGGATATCTTTCCTTACCCGCGGCATTCCTTCGGCGTAGAAGAGGGCAGCAAGGAGGGCCACCCCTCCAAAAGCACCCGTAGTGACTCCTCTGGAAGTGGAGACTCGTTGATTAGCGGAGGCAAGTCTCTTCGTATTATTGTAGGAGCGTATAAGGCATGCTTCCTTGTGAGTAACTTACAGACGCCCAAGTGATTTAACTGTCCAGGGACCAAAATGGGGACCATTCCTTAGCCTACAGTCGATGATAGAAGTTAGGTCAACATGTGAAGCCTAAGAAGGAAGTCAACGCCACTTGTCATTTCCATCTGATGACCATATTTTCTATCCCCACTGGTATACACGTATATATCTCGCTTCTCACGAAGTCTCTGCATAAGGGGAGGCGGGAGGGGGACATGTTAATTCGGGTCCTTTGCGGAATCGGCGAGGGCTTACTTTGGGCCGTAGGGACTGCGGTATTGCTGCAAGAAACAAATTAGGAGGTCAATACAGAAAACCAATCACACCCGGGTAAGATAGTGATAGTGCTATGAGGCTTACCGTTGTGGAGGACATAGCTGAAGGATGCGCAATTGGTTTGCTGTGGTAGGTATTCAGGTGTTTGCACCCGTGTGGTTGATGTTTGGCTTGGATGGGTGTGGTCGGCCCGTTAAAAATGATGCTTACCTAACTCCCGCTGTGGAGTGTTAAGCCGGCACTCTGATTGGCTAACAGAAAAATTCCTGCCGGAACACTTCATGACGAGACCGGAAGACAACGAAACCGAGGCCTCTCGGGATCCAAAAACCTCTGCTGTGCATAGTTTCTGAAGAAAAGACTGATCATAACCTCGTCCTTCGCAATTAAACACGCGCACGCACACACGCACAGCTGCCCTCAGCCTCACAACTAACCCGGCTGTCTTCAACAATCAGGTACCGGCTTTCAGGCTCATTTGTCCTGAGCTATCCCCGTGGTCAGCAGCTGGCGACCTACTTCCCGGAGATCGAATGCGAGGATAAAGCAAACATAAGGGTGTCTGATAGTACAATCGGATACTCTGGGAGTTAGGCGGAAGGGTAGCCGGCGTTGTCGCGTGTCGTCGTCCAGAGGAGCGAGCACATACATGTCAAGCGTATATCATGCCGTCAAATCGGCCATTTCTCGCCAGCCTCTTCGTGGCATTCCGGGCACATTCCGCATTGCAGAAGCCATCCAGCGCTATTGAGTCTGCAGGTAGTGCGATAGTATCCCCGACAAGGACAAACCTTCCTTCATATTCATCTGCGGCGACGACAACTAACAATCAGCCGAACACAAGCACCCAGCAAAGCCCACCGCAGTCTATCTGCAATACACGACAGCATTCGCCTACGCGACGACGCAGGAGCTCGTCTAGTTCGACGGAAGGAATCTTGAACGGCGCTGCAGGTGAGAAGTGGTGGATCGGGGGAAGGGCCGGCGATGGTCAGGCCAGATTCTATCAGCTGCAACCGGTGTAAGCGTCCTTCCCAGACATCCTCATATTACGTCTTTCTCCCTCTTCACGCACCAGCTCCTCCCTCGGTATTCAAAGTAGATATATATCAATGCTAATATTTATTTAGACGACATCGGTCGTTGGACCGGTTGAGCTTGGACCGTTTATCATTATAGGCGGATTGGCTGTGCTGGCAGCAGCGGCATAAATAAAGATCGGCACCGGTGCTTTGGCTTGAGCGCGAGTGTATTCAAGTGACAAGACTTTTGCTTCTGAGTCCATCTCAGTTTCGCCCTTTATCTTGAGGACCTTTTATTCCTTGACTGTTCAAGTACAATGGCTTCGACTTCTTTTCTCCGGTACATATAGCAATTTTTCTCCCCAATAGCTTACCATGTAGGTTAGAAGCAGTAGGTATCAACTCTAGGCACTGATTCAAAAAAAAAAAAAAAAAAAAACCTGCCCCGCGGCTCCGTTGTGCCCTTCGTATAATAGCGTAATCTAAAGTCTCTTCACTAAGTTACTTATCTTTCAATCGAGACCACGTGCTGGTGCTGTGAAGCGACAATGTGTTGCGTTGTCGTCAAGCCTGTCCCAACTCCCCTTTCCTTCGTCTCCCCCCCAAATTCACTCTCTCTCCATCTCCATCATCTTGCCTTGTATCCATCTAGTCGACGTCCCCCCTCCGCCTCCGCTCCCGCCTCCGCTTCTCGCTTACCTGTTCTCGACGACCTCACTTCCTTCTGTATCTCCTCAGTCTCTGTCTCCCATATTTATCTATCCTCAACCGCCTTTTGGATCCTCCGTAAGCCGCAGCTGCAAAGACATATGCAGATGACGCCTTCACGTTGGTAAACCTGTCTTAGTATCATTAATATATATTACATACGGTATTAGACAGAGTATACGAGTGCAATCTTTCATACGCAACCCAGCGTTCCTAGGTCCTCCTTTCATCAATAGCTTCGCAGCTGAGTCGGTTTTGCAGCAACATTCACCCTTTTATTATCCCCCAAACCCACCATAAATGCAACCAGTCATCGAATAGCACCAACTTCTTGTCTATACAATCTCCGTCGCTACTATCCTTCTAGTCTGGCTAGCTGGGCCCCCCCTCTCTTCTTTCTCATTTTTCTCCTTTATTCGTTTCCAAGGTTTGAATCATCGCTCGGGCCATTCCCTTGTCTGCGGTATTCCGACACGGAACGTCGCTGCTTCCAGTCTGCTCGATCTCCGGGTCGTTAACTTCCACACGTCAATCTTTTCCTTTCTTACTTCCCGGCACTTCTGGACTCTTCGCGCCAGCTGGTTGGTGCGATGGGCCAGAGCGCCTCGTCAGCGCGATGTCCAACCACCGCTGTTTCACGGTCGCCTCCTTCCTCTACTGAGCACATGACCTCCAGTGATAGGAACCCTCGAGTACTACGTTCCACTGAAACGAGTGGTAGTGGGACCATGGCCGAGTCGCGACGCCGGTCTTTTTCGCCCGATCCTGATAGTGTCGACTCTCGAAGGAGTAGCCGTATTCGCCGACGAATCTCGAGATTTGTATCTTCCAGCATGACTACCGACCATACCTCAACCGTAGATTCCAACCAAAGCGCCCGAAATTTCCCTAACCCTATGCGATCGGAGGTCGACAACCCTGTATCCCCGATTCCCCGTCCAAGAGTCCCAAGGATTCGGTCTTCGCTTTTACATCGACGCAGGTCTCTCAATGCCCCTGTAGTTGAGGGGACTCAGCGCCACAGGCCTTTTTCTATGATACCTCCGCTAAGAACCCCCTCGTTCCACGCAGCGCGACCTACAGGCTCATTAGACCTCCCGTCTCTAGGCTCCATACGGCCGCGAGAACCAACGGGGTCAAATTTGCATGCAGACAACGAACATGCCGGTTCATCTTCACCAACCTATCCTTTAACCGAGCCTCACACTAGTATTAACTCCTTAGATCGGAATAGGTCTAATTACGCTTTCCGTTCAGGGCGTATAACTTCTCGCCCAGACCAATTCCGATCATCTTATTCTCAAATGGATACCACAGTCGCCGAAAACTCCCAGGCTATCGAATCATCGTCACTTTTGCCAAACCAAAGCATACCAAACTCTAGTCGGCCTTCTCGTGAGAGCCGTGGAAGCAGCTCCTCTGGCTCGCGCTTGGCTCGTTCAGGGGAGGATCAGGCTGCAGTGCTCTCACGGTTATTATCGGTAGCGGCAGCAGCAACAGCAGCTTCTTTGGTGGGTAGCAATGCCCAGGCCTTTTCGGATGCGAGAGATGTCTCTGGTGGCAGCGTAGATGGCAGCTTCGAGGCTTTTCTCCGTGCACTTCAAAATGGCCGTCTCGCTTCTGCTCTCCGGAACGGCGGCAATACACCCGAGTCATCTGATGCCGATATGTCTGACGATCTCGCGTCGAGTGGGTCCATTGGCCCTCTAAACTTTTTTCGAATGTTTAGGTTTGGTTCTACATCTAGTACCAATCATTCCGCAACGGCCGCTGCCGTTGAAAATATTAGGATGGTACCTGTTATAATCGTCGGGATCAGGTCAGTTAATCCCAGGGATACGGATGTTCGTGATGGTCGCACTTCAACATTCTTGGAAGCGTTATCCTCCGCACCAATGGCGAGTGACGTCGATTCTAGGCGGAGCAGTTTCGCCAGTCGGTCACGTTCAACCCGTTCGTACAATCCGCTAGGTATTGATGGAGAAATGTCCAACGAAAACCCTACACCAGCCTCGACTACCGATTCTCCATCGATCACAAGGTCCCCAAGGAATTCTCGACTCCTTCAACCGGACGATGTTGATATACCTAGCTTGTCGAGTGAGCCTTCTGGATGGAGCATGGGCCAACTGTCCCCGGAGCAATCTGAACCCTCTGTCTTTTCTCAGCCTTCTAATGGGAATATCCGGTCTCCTGTGTTAACGGGGCCTGATTCTCCTCGGCCTCCTGCTGAAGGAACTCGTAGCTGGATTATATACGTCCTGGGTGGTAGTTACCCAGAAAACCACCCAATTCTGACGACACCTTCATTGTTTACTGATGTAAGCTTTATACCCTCGGTATATCAACTTCCATCAACATCTAAGATGATGTGCTAATCAGGGAATATTGTAATGATTTTAGGCTCCTACATATGAAGATATGATGCTGCTTTCATCTCTAATAGCACCGGTAAAGCCACCGGTTGCCTCTCCTGAAGATGTGGAATCTGCCGGTGGGCTTTTTAGAATACGACTTGAGGGAACCTTAGAGGAGCAATTCAATGATGTCCTAAGCGAATTCCATCTGAAGGCCGGTGAAAGATGTCTGGTGTGTCTTAGCGACTTTGAGAATGGTGAAATTTGCCGAAAACTTATAAAATGCCAACATGTTTTTCACCGAGATTGCATTGACGAGGTACGTTATTAAGAAGTCTTAGCTCCACATCTTGATAATCCACGTGCTTCATGCCTTTACTAACTTTTCTTTTTTCTTTTCTTTTCTTTACAGTGGTTGACAACGGGTCGTAATTCCTGTCCGTTATGTCGTGGTCAAGGAGTTGAAGAAACACCGGCTGTCGATGGTACGGAGAACGGGGCCGATTCTCCAGTGAGTGCGACATAGTTGACCCTGATAGGCGAAATGGCGCTCCCTCAGCTTTTTCTATTTTCATTTTGTTATCTTTAATCGCGATACCCTTTTTGTGTTACTATATCTACAAGCCTTACACCTAAAGCGCCTCTCTTTTAAGCCCTAGTTTTTACAACTCTTCTTCCTATTCTTCCTTTTTCATTACTCGCAGGCTATTCCCGGTGCATCTATATTCGTCGCGCTATTTCTTGCTAGGCAGTAGAATTGTGAACGACCAGTAAACCGATCGCATACCTGTGTGGATGTTATGCAACCGAGACCTTTATCCCGGACAGGGCTGAACTGATATGAATTGAACTGGATGATGCCAGAGCGTTTGCTTCGGAACTGGAAGTGCATGGCAGTTTCCGGTTTCCAGCTCCATGGTAAAGCGAATCGAATCAGATCCATAACCTGATTTCCCTATTTTCTCGGTGCCTGATCTAGATGCATATACATGCGCGTGTGTCCTCGTTCCCAAGTTGGCACAGGGCTAGCCAGGCTGTTGTCACGATATCAAATTCCTGCTGCATTGGGGCTCGAGTTTTGGTGTTGGGGCTGAGTCGCTAATTATAGTAAACCCACATGGCCCTTGTTATTTGAACACAAATTCCACCACCAGCCCGGGAGGGTATCCACACTTGTACTGTACATGTTCCCACCCTTGGTACCAACACCAGCATCGGACCCACAAGCTGCCCGCTGGCTTGCCCTTCGCCGACGCCCCACAATGAGATCACATCTTTTCTCAACCGCCGAACTTTTCACAAGAGCGAGATTTTCGGACACATGTGTCCTTCAACAACGACAATGGCAACAAACAATCAAACTCCCATCGAGCTGGATCCTGAGCTTCGGCGGGCAACGTCGGGGGTCTCTCTGATTACAGTGTGCTTTCCTCCGTCCCGCCCGCTCCAATTATATCAAACCTGATATCATGCGCAGCTCTCCTCGGTTCGAGCAGCGCAGGACGAGAAAGCTCAAATCGGTGTCGACCGATGAACTGAACGCTCGCTTACTTTCTCTCTTGTGGCGTATTTCCATAATTATCATCAACCCGGCGGTGCTCCTTAATTCCCTTTCCAGAAGGATTCTGCGACAGGGTGGAATAAATAAATCACGCTTGTCCATCCAAGGTAAAGACTAAAAATTAACCGAGCACTGGCAGTTCCCCCACACTGTCTTCGCGCCCTGGAAAGCCAGCCTTGACCTGCAGGCACAGCCCAACCCTCCGTTGCTCCCATTCCAAGTGAGAGGCACAGGCACGATGACATGTTCCTTGTTCAGGTACAACGACAAGTTCGCTGACAAGGATATTGTTCCACTGGACGGGAAGGACCACACTAATGGGTCTGTACCTGGGCAGGTTTAGACGGTCCTACGCTCTTCCATCCTCTTGAATCATAAACATCCTATTTGACGATGGCCGCCGATTTGATAGCGCCACTGGTGCTATGTCACACGAAGCCTCTTTGGTATTCCAGACACGCTTGGCCAATCTTCCCGCATCGAGGCCGCTTCCCTGTTCACAACGCCGCTGACGCCGCAATGTCTCATCATTGCCATATCTAGGGTCCCTTGTTAGTTTCTATACTTGCTCGGGTTCCTTCTCTGCTATCATCCGCACCCATTTAATCATATATATAAGAAGCACCGAACTCCCTCGCTCATCAGACTGCTCAAAAGGGCTTCAATCGTCACTCATAAACACTACATCAGCCGAACCCTTCTTCCTTATACTTTCGTTTATTGCTTAAACTAGATCTTTGTTTTCTTCTCCATTTCCATCATCTTTCGTTTCCATAACCACCTACTCTCGCTTCTTATAGGAATTGGAGCTGAACTCTCGCTTTCATCATTTGGTCGATTGCACACTCATATTAGCTTCTGCGGAACCGGGTACCTCGAAACAACTGAACAGCCGATATTACCAGAATAAAAAATAAAAAATAAAAATAAAAATAAAAATACCTGTGAATAAGGGCAAATTTCAACACCATTATTTCACATCCAAGTTCAGAATAACGCTGATAAAACGGCTGAAGTCGAAATTCGCCGCAAACCTTTTTATTCCGATGAAATCATAGCAACATTTTATTGAGCTCACCTCGCAATCCATTTCGAAAACGATATGACAGAGACGGTGGCATATTTTCCATCTTTCGTTCAGTCCAATCAAACCGGCGACCGTTTTCACGTATTTTCAAATTACTCCCTCGCTACATATACCAACGGACATCCATCAATGGATCGAGCAGATCCAAGTTTGGGCCAGGGGTGGCAAAATGCAGAAATCAAGTTGGAGCTTAGCGGGCCAGGAGAACACATCAAACACCGACGAACAAGATCAGGTTGTTTTACTTGTCGCGCTCGACGGGTCAAGGTAGGAGAATACAAACCTGTTGCCTACCTACTACACTGGCAATGAAGATACAGGTTTGCTAACTCCCATCGTCATATTTGATAGTGTGATGAAGCACGACCGATTTGTGAACGTAAGTAAAAACAAATGTTGTTTGGTTTCCCTATTCTGTTTTGCCTTTGAGAAAACCCATGCCCGTCGATGGTAAAGCTTATAATCTCTTTGGAAACCCCAAAGCTAATTTGTTTGCTCTTTGGATTATACAGGCTGCGCCAAGGGAGGACGACAATGCACCTTTCCAGATCCTGCCAGCGCTCCAAAGAGTACACGGACACGGCGAAAGCAATTAAATCCGGTCACAAATCTCGCACATTTTGGGGAAAAAAGCCCATCGCCCGAAGACCTAGATTCCGATATCTGCTTTTCTGATATTCATCCGGCGGACCTTGGCTTCTTAAGCCCATATCCTCCTGATTCATCGAACCCAGCACAGTCAGCAGCCGGATCAGCACAATCTCAAAGAAGCTTAAGTCCAATTGCCCTACCGCATCGTAACGAAAATTATCCCGAGCCTTGCTATCCACTTTACATCCATGATTTTTCTTCCGATTCAATACTTCCAGAAGTGGATCCAGTAGTTCCGTCTTCCAAGCCAAAACACTCCAAAGCTCTAGATGTCACATTCTGGCTTCATTATCACAGGCAAAACATCAAATTCCAGCATTACCTACTAAAGAGTGATGAATCGGACTTTTTCTCAAATTCTCTATTATCATACGCGGTACAAAACGAGGCACTCCTCTACTCAGTAGTGGCTTTTTCGTCTTTTCATTATTTCGTCAACGAAAAACACGCAACTAGAGCTCGCGACAAAGAGCAACAATCCGTAGAGACGTTTTTCGAATACCACAACCGAGCAATTGTCTCTCTGCGAGAGTCTTTCCAGGAAAACCTCCCCCCTGATGTATACACTCTCTTGACAGTGCTACAACTGGCTACGCTTGAGGAGTATCTCGGGGATTGGGCAAATCTGATTGAACACCGCAAAGGAGCGTATATGATATTGGAAACCTTATTTTCGCCGCAGTCAATTTTAGACACCTCTGAAGGATATCCGATTTTCTCATGGTTTACCAGAATTGATCTGAGCGTTTCGATGATTGCTGGGCAACAGACTATCCTCGATCCAGAATGGTATGATGCGGCTTACAAGTCATGTCAACCCCAGCACGTGCAGCAGCTCGATACCACATCCTGGACTTCAATGAACGCTGAATCGCATTGTCGCTATATCTTCATGCAGGTCGTTAATCTGCTATACGCCCGATTCAATGGGCTTTGCGATTATGAATCCTACGAGAATGGAATGCTTCTCGCTTTGAAGGATATCGATACTTTCTGGGAGCAATATTCTGACTTTGAGGCTGCTGTCGGTCTTGGAAACATGGGCGACTCGAAGGCTACCTCAGCAGAATTCTCTCAAATGAATTACATATTTGCGGAAGTCCATGCAATCAGCATGCTGATACACCACCAGCGAAGTGTTATTCATGGATATGATAAGGACTATATGTCTGCCCATTGCTCGGCCATCTGTGAACTCGTAGGTTCTGTGCCAAGCGGGAACTGGTCTCAGGCAGCCTTGTTACTGCCATTCCAACTTTCATTAGCTATGGCTGCAGCGTTCGCCCCTGATGAAAGTCTCCGAATGTATCTTCGTTTGAAATTCCATGAGATAGAACAAGCTGGGTGAGTCCATTCTAATAACGAGCCTTTACCTTCTTCTAAACGAATTCTAATATGTTCATATTCGCTGCACAGCTTTATCTATCCAATACCATTCAGGAAGCTTCTCTCAAAGCTCTGGAACGACCGGAACATACGATCGGAGTGGCTAATGCAGAATAGAGAGAGCCAGGCCAGAATCACATCATCTGCAAACATCGTTTCTTCCATGCGAGCTCTCGCTGAGGATAGAAATAGAGAGATGGATTCCTCTAACAACCAACAAAGCACTCATTTGATGCGAAACATGTTCTCGTTCGCTGATTTACAAGCCTGAGAGAGTGATAGCAGTTACGGCATGATGTCTTTGGTGTCACCCAGCCAATTGGTATGAAGCCGGTTGATATCAAAGATAACGTCTATTGGTTATGCATACATATCTTTTTCACCTTCCTCCTATCCCTTTTTCTATCGTCATCATGTTTTTGGAGTTTTGCCGGTGTTTTGGAATTGCATTAACATCTAGTTTCGGAGGTTCGTGTATATTTGCGAGGCGTTAGCGGACTGATCTAGTCATATATAAAGTATCCATTTAGCGTTGTAAATTATGGTTTTGAGTGTAAGATAGTACAGCATAGTTGCCTTATTTTGCTTTTTGCTTTTGATCTTTTATTATTACTATCTCTTATCTCTTATTTCTTATTTTATATTTCCTTATTGTTTTTTTCTCCCATCGGAAGGATGATAGAGATAATATTTAATGGTTAATCAAACAAATTTTATATACGCCGAGTCGGAAGTCGTCAAAGAACCATCTCTAAGTCTGAGTAGTAGAACTGGCAATGGGCCAAGACGGGTTGGACTAGACTATCTAGCCCCAAACCGAAAAAATATTTTGAGGAAGATTGCGCAAAGCAGTAAATACTTCAAGATAAGCAACTATTCGAACAAGAGGAGGCGAATCTAGAGGGAGGAAAAGTATGTGCCACGACGACGAGGGAAAATAAAGAGGTGAATTTGGCAACAAACGCCTGCAGTATTTTACAATTTGCTTTGCGAAGGGTTTAGAAGTTCCGCTGCAGCATTGGAGATAGCTAGCTTCCCAGTTTCAATGACAACTACCTGGTAGACGACTTTGTTGCCTTCCTTCCACATTTCCGTTCTCAGGGTTTGTCCCGGGAGAACGGTACCGGCGAAGCGGACCTTGATATTTTTGAAGGGGCCGAAGTTGTTATAGACGTGCTTGCCGGAGATTCCAAAGAAACACAGCCCATGCAGAATAGGAGTCTTGAATCCACCAACTTTTGAAAATTCGGGGTCAATATGAAGGGGGTTTCGGTCGCCAGATAATCTATAGAGAGCGGCTTGGTTTTCTGAGGTCTTTTCCTCAACAACCAAGTCTGGTTTCCGTGCCGGCGGCTTGTTCGCGGCAGTGGCAGCACCGCGATCAGCTCCTCTCGAGCTGCCTCCGAAGCCACCCGACCCGCGGATGAAAGCGGACGACTCATTGTAGAACAGCTCCTCGCCTGTGGCAGCATCCTTGGTCGTCACACCGGAGACTACGACGGCGGCAGCCCCCTTGTCGATGACCTCCACCAATTTTGGATAGCTGACCAGCTTGCCGGATGTCGGGATTGGGTATTTCTTGATTTCCAAGTACTGCTCGCCATGAAGGAGCATCATAGGAGAGAAATTGGGGATGATGTCAAACAAACTGAAGGGTGCCTCTGCATTGAAAGGAGGTATAACTCCAAAAGTAGGTAAAACTTCAAAGTTGTCGGATGATTCGTAGACTAGATTAAGATCCGTTCTCTTGGCCCCAAGTCCGAGATTGTAGAGTATGACATCCTTATCATCGAAAACAAACTCAGAACCGGCCGCTTTGGCCACTTTAGCAGCCTCGATACGCTTTGGGTAATCTGAGTCCTCTGAATCATTAGCGCCACTAGAACTACCCTTGTTCGAAAAGTTCTTCATGATCAATGACAGGCTGTCTTGCGTAGACTCGGGGTGATCTGCACGACCGTCTTCAAAGTTTACAATCTTCTCCCACACAGTAGCAACATCTTCTGGGGTGAGGGCTTGATCAATGGGAAACCCATGGCCTCCGGTTCTTTGCCATCTCGTCTTGCCGACCCAACCAGACCCGACTTCGTACAATCCGCCAGTCGGATCGGGGCAACTATCTGAGCAGAGCAAACCTACTAATGGGGCGATGTAGTCTGGTTTGAGAGCTTGAACGACTTCCTCTGGCATCACGGTACGGGTCATATTTGTACCAGCGTTGGGGGCAATGGTGTTGACAAAAACGTTGTACTTCTGTCCTTCTCGGGCTAAGGCACGGGAGAAGCCTAAGATGCCTAGTTTTGCACATGCATAGTTTGCCTGGCCAAAGTTCCCATATATTCCGCTAGTCGAGGTCGTGTTGATGATCCTGCCATACTTTTGATTGAGCATGAGTGGCCAGGCTGCTTTTGTGACCTTATATGTTCCGCGTAGATGCACGTCCATAACAATTTTCCAGAGGTCGTCTGTCATTCCTTGGAATGATTTATCGCGTAGGATACCAGCATTGTTGATGACGATATGAACGGTGCCAAAAGCATCAACGCAGGCCTTAACAACCGCATCACCATCTTCGACGGAGCTCTTGTTGCCAACAGCGGTGCCTCCGGCGGCTCTAATTTCGTTAACGGTGTTGTCCGGATTAATAAGATCGTTCACCACGACCTTAGCGCCAAGTTTGGCAAATAGCAAAGCGTATGCTCGACCGAGGCTAATGTGGGAACGAATTCATTGCATTAGCTGCAGGCTATTTGAAGGAGGGAGAAAGGGGTGAAGAAAAGGGCTGCGGTCACTTACCCACCGCCGGCTCCGGTAACCAGAACAACTTTGTCCTTAAAGCTGATTGCAGGACCCTGCTCGTTGGTGCTGACTGCCTGGGCCTGTTCTAGCAGGTCCATAAAATCTGCAGGGCCGTCTGGGTATGATGGGGAGGAGAAGTCCTTTACTTGGCCCCACTTTTTGAGAATTGCGCCAGGCGTCATGCTGCTGTCGGTCTTATAGACGGCGCCCTTGGATCTCTCCCATCTCAGCTTGGATACGTGTCCAGCACCGACCTCGAAGATACCACCATTCTCTGATTGATTGGATTCATGAACGAGATATGCAACAACTGGGACGATCCAGTCAGGCTTGAGGTTGGCCAAAACCTCTTCGGGCATAACGGTCTGAGTCATCCGGGACGCGGCGACTGGGGCAATGACATTGCAGAGGATGTTGTATTTGGCGCCTTCTTTGGCAAGCGTTTCGCTGAAACCCACTAAGCCAAGTTTTGCAGCTGCGGAATGCGAGACCTCCAGGTTAGCCTCTAACGAGGAAAAAAAAAAAAAAAAAAGGTTAGCAGGGCGTAGCTTCCTCCTGCTTACCGGAATAGTTGCACTGTCCAAAGCTGCCAAACAAGCCGGCGGCAGAAGATGTATTTATGATCCTTCCGTATTTCTGTTTTCTGAAATGGGGCCAGGCAGCTTTAGCGCACTGCGGTCCGGGTTAGTAGACCTCCTAGGCGGGTCGGCTGGTGAGAGGGAACATGCCTTGTACGAGCCATCAACGTGAACTTTCATGACAAGGTCCCAGTCGGCATCCTTCATGTTTTTGAAAGAGATATCCCGGAGTATTCCGGCGTTGTTTATGAGAATGTGAACGGTGCCGAAAGCCTTAACAGCGGTGTCGATGATTTTATCGCCTTGTTCGACGGAATCGTAGTTGGCGACGGCTTTTCCGCCGGCTGCTTTGATTTCGTTGACGACGACATCGGCGGCCTGCGGTGAGAGAAGGAAAGTGTTAGACGGAGAGATAGAGAAAGAGTGAGAGGACTGCAGTTTCCGGGGGTGTACCTTTGATGATGCACCTTCTCCTTTGAAGGAGCCGCCCAGATCGTTCACGACGACGCTGGCGCCGCGAGCAGCGAAAAAGAGGGCATAGGCCTTTCCGAGGCCGCCGCCGGCGCCTGTGACGACGACGACCTTGTTATCGAATCGGAGTTCTTTCCCCGCCATGGTGGAGGATGTACGTGTGTGTATGTATGTACCTAGAGGATATGTATATGTTACGGGGGAGAGGGAGAAGGAGGATGAAGATGAAGAGTAGCTGGGGCGAAGGCTCTTAAGTATGTCATTCGGCGGAATGAGCTGGAGCTAGCTTCCTCCTCGGGATTCCGGGGAAGCGGTTCTTCTTGAAGCGGGTTGGCGTTCGGTGCTTTCGGTTTAAAGCAAAAAGCATATGCAAAAACAGGCGAGGCCATCGCGAGAGAGAAAGAAAATGCGCCGCGGGTTTGTGCCTCGGCTGACCCCCCGCGCGCAGCACGCGGTCGGTCGGGTGTTTTCCGGGAAGCAGCTGGCGACGACGCGGCGGACGGACTCAAATCACATGTGAAAGCACCGGACTTGGCATTATCGACACTAACCCGGATAATAGTGTTTAAGCTTGGTACTTACTCGAGCTTAGTGTTAAACGATTATAAGTAATAAGTACTTAAAATAGTAATAGTAATAATAATAAGTATAATAAGTATAGTATAGTAATAATAATCGATAGAAATAATAATAACCCATCACCAACGTCATTTCTATCGCCGCCTCCGCGACCCGTCCTTCGCCCGGCCCCGTCGCTCCCGCTTCGGCTCTTCTTCTTCTTTGGTTGGCACTGGCGGGTCCTCGGGGGGTTCTGCCTTCTGCTTGCCCGCTCTGCTGCTGCTGCCGCCGCCATCCGCCGGGTTCTCTGGCTTGGTCTCTGCCGGTTCGACGGTGGCAGCAGCAGCAACAGCAACAGCAACAGCAGTAGCCTCGTTCTCCGGACCCATGATAATCTCGCCACCTAGCTGTCGCAAGCTCCAAGCAAAGACGGCCACCTCGCGGATGGCCTCCATAAAGCTGACCTCGCGGCTCTTGTCCGGCGCGCTGGCGACGTTTGGAACCAAGGGTACGGGCGCCCAGGGAGACGCAAAGACGCCGTTGGGGACGTTGTGCAGCGGCTTGGGGATGAGGGGTCTGGCCTGTCGCAGGATTACGACCAAGCCGTCCGAGGTGCAGGACACAACGGCCTCTGCCTCTCTCACTGCGACGGGGGCCGCCTGCTGCTGCTGCTGCTGCTGCTGCTGCTCGGGAAGAGCGGGGGGCTCTACAACGGCTCGAGACGGACCAGCTTCTGAGGGTTCCGCGCGGGGGACTACTCCTCGGCGCTTTGCCGGGCGCGACGACGATGACGGCGACGACGACGATGCTTGGGAAGGGTCGGGTTCGTCGGGTTCGAGCTTCCTCTTGATCCGCTGAGACCTTCTCAGGGGAGGAGGGGGAGGACGGGGACGAGGAGGCTGCTGGTGCTGCTCGGGGTCTGGGTCTGGGTCTGGGTTGGTGGGATCCCGCCATTGGAAGCGTAGATAGGCAATGGAGTCGTTCTCTTTGGCCCGCTCGAGAGCGTCGACGGCTTCCTGGAGGCAATTGGGGTGGATGCACTCGAAGAAGCTGCGGCCGGTGAGCTGGTGCGGCGGGATGCCAAAGATGGCGCGGGAGGCGTGTGAGGAGTAGAGGATGGTGAGGGAGCGGGTGAAGCGGTTGAGGATGAGGGCGACGCGGGGTTCGTGGCCGGCGGCGTGGTCCGGGGGCAAGCTCTCCATGCGAAACTTGGTGGAGAGGTGGGTGAGCATGTGGTAGCGGGGGTCGTTCGGGGAGGAGGAGAAGACGCGGCGGATGACGGGGGCGGTTAGGGCGCGGCCGTTGCTCTTGGACGAGCGGACGTGGACGGTTGTGGCGGCGACAAAAACATCGTAGACGACGCTGAAGATGGTTTCGCAGGTGATGAAGGAGCCGTCCTTGTGCTTGACGCGACAGTAGGCGAGCACAGCCGCGCGGTCGAGATGGATGCCGCGCGTGTGGACTTTGCGGGCGAAGGGGAGCTCGTCCGGGTGGAAGAAGTCGAAGCAGGAGACGCCGACGACGTCTTCGGGCGGGTAGCCGAGCACGTCGGCGACCGAGTCCGAGGCGTAGACCACGCGAGCGTCCGGCGAGAGGTCGTGCATTGTGATGAACGTCTTGTCCATTGCTGCTGCTGCTGCTGCTGCTGCCCCGGCAGTCCCCGCCATCGTGGTGCGTGCGGTGCGTGCGGTGCGTGCGGTGCGTGCAGTGCGTGCAGTGCAGTGCAGTGCAGTGCGTGCGTGCGTGCGTGCGTGCGTGCGTGCGTGCGATGGCGATGTGGAGAGCGGTCGGAGGGGCGAGAGCGTGCGATATATATACAAGAAGCTAGAAGCCAATTTCCCGCGAGAAGGCTGGACGGTCTAGGCCCAGCGCTGGGGCCCCCGCGTGACGTCACCGGGCAGCAGCACCCGAATCGGGCGACTGTTCAGAGATTTCAATGTATTTATAACCACACCACAGTATATTAATTACCCTTATTATTATACTTTAACTCTCTATATATACACGCAAAATAAGTCCATGGCACCACTTTATGCATTGTCTCGGGTGGAGGCGACGACGGGCGGCTGAACCGTAAAACTCAAAAAAAAAATAAAAAATAAAAAAAAATGAAAAATGAAAAATGAAAAATGAAAAATGAAAAATAAAAAAATAAAAAATGATAAAGACAACAAGCCGGGTTAAAAAGCGGCTATCTCGCTCCACACATCCTGCTCGCGCCTGTTCAGCTTGCCGTCGCAGCCCTCGCGCTCCAGCTTCATCGCAATCGTCATCTTCATCTCCGGACAGTAGTCGTAAATCTTCTTGCGCTTTTCCTCCGTGCCCCACACGTCCGGCGGCAGTCGTGCTCCAGACCAGCCCGTGTGATACCTGTGCCGCCACTCCCCGTTAGCAAAAGAAAAAGAAAAGGGTATGTAGAGGAGACGCTCACCCCATCGGCCGCTCCTCCCACACCGCCTCCACCGAAAAGTGCGCCTCAACCGTCCCATTCGCCATGTTGACACCCTCCATCTTGGCCAATCGGTTGCACAGCCACAGGTCTTCCAGCTCCGGGTTGCCATCCTCCCGCGACTCTCGCTTCAGGAGCTCGATGATTGGCCGCACCCGCCGCAGAGACAAGCCTCCGTTGCCTCCGGATGCCGAATCCTTCGTCCTACATCATGTAAGCAACACAACAACGCAGCAGACGCGGACAAACGCTGCAAACAGGTGATTACGTATACGTACCACGGCGCCCCAACCCAGTCGTAGTGCAGCCAGTCGTTCAAGTTTTTGCCGCTGTTCGCACACATGATGCTGTCGGTTTGGAACACCAGCAGATACTCCGCCGGAGCCAGCATCGTCTCGTAAAACCATAGATTCGTAAACGTCTTGCTGAGCTCCTGCTGGCCGTGTAGCGTCAGATTGCTCGGCACAAGCTCCATCGTCAGTTTGCCCATCCGCTCCCACATCTGGATCGGTAGCGAGGTGTTGAGGTGATCGATTGAGACTTGCGACCCGTAGAACCGGAACGACCAGTCCATCGGCACCACGTTGATCATGTGTAGCATCAGCGGTGCCAGCTGGCCCAGCGGCCGGTCTTCGATGAGGAGAGCAATCTTGGTCTTGTTGTAGCGCAGGATCTCCGACTTTTGCTCCACCACCAGCGGCGGCGATTCAACCGACGGCACGGACGATGATGGAACTGGGACCACGGCCACGATCGATGACGATGGCGGCGACGACGGATTCCCTTGCTGCGGCGTGTTGGGTACCGGAACGGCCGTCGACGGTGGGATCACGACGGTCGGTGTCGTGGCATCCAGCGGAGCGTCCATCACGCCGGAGACCGCATTCATGGGGTTGAAGAAAAACACAATCCATGAGAAGATGAGCAGCGGTGGTAGGAAAAAAAGCAGCCGACGGTTCCATGGCTTCAGGCCAGAGATGTTTTCTCGGAGGCTGTCGTAACGGACGGTAAAGTCCTTCTGCCAGTTGCGGTTGGGGTCCATCGCCAGGCAGCTCAAATTGCTTCCCTTTTTTTTTTTTGGAGTGCTGTTGATTCGTGGCGGGGCTTGGCGAGGGTAGGAATTTCGTGAAAGGGGAACCTCGGTCGGGTAAGCGTGGAAGGGGGAAGTGAGAGGCTCGCTCCCAAGATCGAATCGAAGAATGAGAAACTAAATCAAGTGGGCGGCGGCGGCAGCAGCAGCAGCACTGAGAACGAGAGAAAAAAAAAATGAGAGGTATCGAAGTAAAAGCCGGCGCGCGAAGGTTTTGTTTGAGGNAAAAAAAAAAAAAAAAAAAAAAAAACGTGGGAGAGAGAAACAGAGACAGGAAGCAAGAATTGGAAGGGGGGGGAGAGAAGAAGAAGGGAGAGAAAAGGAGATGCTCATGCTATTTTTCTTCCACTTTATTATTATTATAATTAGCAGCTAGTAACGGTAGTAGTAGTAGTAGGAGCAGTGGAGCAGGATGTACCTTCCCGGGCTAATCTGCATGCGGAGGTACATGCTCAAGCATGCAGCATCACTCGTCCATGGACTCTTGTCACAGCCCGAAAGTTTAAACTTTATGCAGCCGCGAAAGCAAGTAAAAGAGACCAACCAATAGACCAAACGAGCACCGCCCCTGCTGGAGCAGCTACGCCGTCCAACCTGGGAGGCAGTTAGTTCGGTCGCAGCCCAGTCGCAGCCCAGTCGCAGCCCAGTCGCCGCCCAGTCGCCTTCCAAGGGAGCATCTCCTGCCGACGGCGGACGGGCGTCGTCGCCTCATGCAATATCTCGGGCTTTTAACTGTCAAAATATCATCCCGGCAAACCCTTGTGCCGTCACGTGACCCAACGCAACACCAGGCTCTTTACCGTTTACCGCATCGCCAGTTCCAGACAACTTCTGTCCCCTTCACCTTTTTTCCATCTTCTCCTCCTCCTCCTCCTCCTCCTCCTCCTGCCGCCCGCTGCGGCTCGGCTAACACTAAACACCATCTCCACAATGTCTTCCAAGGCCTCCAGCCCCGCCGCCAACCTCATCCGCAATTCGCGCCTCATCGCCATGCCTGTCCCTCGCTCCCACGCCCTCGCCGAGTCCCAGTTTTATCGCCCTCCATACCCCACCCACCAGGCCATCACCAGTCCCGACTCTTCCCGCTCCAGAGGCGACTGGGGTCTCAAGCGTCCCGTCCCTCGCAAGGTCCACAGCTCCTACCTCCGCTACAACGACGTCGATTCCATTGAGCACCGCACCACCTTCCACTCGTCCCACGATACCGTCACCACCCTCAAGAAGTGGCAGGAGATGGACATCCCCATCAAAATCTACAGTCATCTAACCCCCCGATTCACCTCCGCTTTCTACTTTGAAGACCCCAATCGAGATGCTCTCGCTGCCAAGCCCTCCACCGTCGACCAGCCTGTCTGGGGATACCGAGAAAAATTCATCCAGCATATGACTCCAGGCGAAATGAAGACTTTCATCGATACAAAACTCGTCCCCAGGCGGCACGAGTTCGAGCAGTTCGTCCAAACCTGGAACACCACCACCACCACCACCACCACCACCACAAACACGCTACGTTCCCCGACGCAGCTCTCGGCAGATGGTTCGGATCTAGCCGCCCCCACTCCTACCGTTACCCTCCGAGAGCGAACGCAGGTTCCGACTATGGAAGACGGCCCCAATCAACAAGAACAACAGGAGCAGGAGCAGGAGCAGGAGCAGGAGCAGGAGCTGGGTCAGAACCTGGGCCAGGAACAACCATCGCTGTCGCCCACTACAATCGCCCCCAATTTCGCCGTGGAGCCTATTAGCGATTTCATAAAGTCGATCAGGCACGACGCACTCACATCCTCCAACTATGTCCATGGCTTCCTAAAGATCCCTATGCGGATGCCTCCTATGACCGTCCATCCCTCGGGAGGCCTGTACTACATTCTCGATCCCTCCTACCTACCGAACCATCCGCTCTACGGCCCAACCCCAAGCAGAGACGTGCCCGCCCGGCTCATCCAAAGGCTGGACCTCAGGTTGGCCGATTCATCCTACCGGAGACGCTCGTTCTACATAATCGGAGGCTTCCTCCAACACGCCACCCAAGATATCATCAGCCAAGCCCACCTGCACAAATCTTACAACATCACTCGAGTCGTCAGAGTCGCCCCCGTATTTGCCGACCTAACCATGCATGGGAAAATACGCATGGAACTAGACCACATCGCTCCGCATCAGTTTTATGACAATTTGTTCGAAGCAAGTGCTGCAAAGTTTCGACTGCGGGCGAAGAACGCCTGGGGCGATCTTAACGCCGTGAAAGCTGTTGGAACCCAGACGCAGCAAGAGCCGGGCCAACAACCTTCGGGGGCCTGGGGTGCTCCATTGACCGACCGAGCTGGGAAATCTCCCGCGCGGGAGGCGGACCTCGGAAATCTGCTAGTGGAGCTGCTGGGGACTCTGAACGGGTAAAAGTTATCGCGAACACGTAACATGTACCGCGAGAACCGCAGGCTATGATTTCGTAGCATGTACGAATGTACTTGAGTATGTATATAACACGCAACCGACCTAGATTTGTATATACTTACTTATATAAGAGAACTTGGGTATATTTATTATGGACGATCGATATATTAAATATTCCTTTCTTTCTGCTGCTAAATTAATACAAACCAATGTGTTGTCGAGTTGAGTTAGTAAGCTCTGCTCCTCCTGCAAGCAGCTTCCCCCCCATTCAGCACCACCCAAAGCAACCTCCGCTTCCTCTCCTCCACTCACGCTAACTTTTGTCCAGAAACTAAACCCTTCTCCAGCGTCAGCCTCTCTCCACCTTTCCATCTCCACTGCCTCCTCCTTCTCCATCACTCTCACCTGCTTCTGCGACCTCCTCTCCAACAGCCGCCTCATCCGGGACTTCCTCTCTCTCCCTCTCTCCCCCTCTCTCTTTCTATCCAGCACCCCCAATCCCACGCGTCCTCGCCCCTGATCCAGATATACCCAAACCGCCGAATTTCATTCACTTCGTTCCACGCTGCTACCGCTAGCCAAGCCCGGGTAGCTTGCCACAAGCGGTCTGCTGCTCTGTCTCCGTCCGCCATCAGCGTTGGGGGAGGGCAGATATTAAAATAAACTAGATAGAGCGATACCGCCCGCAAGTCGCAGAACATCATCCCGTAACCGATATAACCGCTAGAAAGAGATAGATAAAATAAACCAGCCATGTCGTCGTGGGGCTTGTCGAAGAGTAAGTTCGCACCCGCGGCCGCCGCGGAAAATCCTCTTGCTGCAATTGGACCCTCGAAATTAGGGGGGTTCAATCAACCTTGAGCTGCTTGTTTTCCCTTTCGTCCTACTCCCCCCCCCNCCCCCTGTGGAGCTTTATATATCATCGTCTCTCTCTCTCCTCCTTTTGCTTCCTGTTTTGCATCGTCAACTAATTCATATCGTCTCTCTCTCTTTCCCTTTTCCTTCGCCTCTCATTATAGTACTAAAGGACACTCATCTCTCCCCCCCGGCCCTGAGCTCCAGCGCCTCTCGATCGTCGTCCACGTCGACCATTACGCCTACATCGCTCAAAACATCGCCCAAGCCGTCGTCCATAGATTCAATCATGCCAACAAACACTCAAACTACCTCAACGGTCAAACCCGGCCTACTTGTCTTCACTCTCTATGAAGCCAAAGGCCTGACCCTCCCTCACATTCCAACCACCCAGCACGGTCCTCTCCCGGGTCTCGCTGGCTCAATGAACTCGATGCGTCCAAATTCTTCGCAAGCACGCGTGGCCGGCTCTATTGCCTCGAGCTCTCGACCCGGAACCTCCTCTTCCCGCCCAGGCACTGGATACAACCATGTTGGCGGCATCCATCCCCGCTATCTGCCATACTGCGTTGTCGAGTTCGACAAGTGCGAGGTCTTCCTCACCGCATCTCCAAAGTCGTCCGGCCCGACTTCACCCATGTACGACTCACCGAACAACGAGTACAGGTTCGACGTGTCCCGAGAAACCGACCTTACCGTGCAACTTTACTTGCGAAATCCGTCCAGCACTGGCAACAAAAGAGAGAACGACTACTTCTTGGGTAGCTGTAAGGTGCAGCCTCGGCTCGAAGAGGCGGGCCAGCAAACCACCTCCACAAAGTCCAAATCTTCTGGTCCGGCAACCCCGCTGCCCACCCACGCCGGCATCGACTGGGTTAACTTGAGTTTCGGGGGCGGAAGTGTCAAGATTGGTCTCGACTATATTGCAAACCCCGTAGGTCACCAGTTTTTCAATGCATCTAGCATCGCTAGCTAACCCTTAAATAGAGTAAATCTCTCTCAATCGATGACTTTGACCTCCTCAAGGTTGTGGGTAAGGGAAGCTTTGGAAAAGTTATGCAAGTTAGGTACGTTAAAAAGGCTCCGGTCAAGCTGCCTCCACTAACCACCTTACAGAAAGAAGGATACGTCACGTATATACGCCTTGAAAACAATTAGGAAAGCGCATATTATAAACAGATCAGAAGTCACCCACACTCTGGCCGAAAGAACCGTTCTTGCACAAATTGACCACCCCTTCATCGTCCCGCTGAAATTTTCGTTTCAGTCACCGGAAAAGCTCTACCTTGTATTGGCTTTTGTTAACGGTGGAGAATTGTTTCATCACTTACAGAAAGAAGGGCGTTTTGATGTAAATCGTTCTAGATTCTACACCGCAGAACTCCTCTGCGCCTTGGAGTGCCTACACGGCTTCAATGTTATTTATAGAGACCTGAAGCCCGAGAATATCCTGCTTGACTTCACCGGTCACATTGCGCTATGCGATTTTGGTCTGTGCAAGTTAAACATGAAAGAAGACGACAAGACAAACAGTGAGTGCTAATCGCCCATTCGGACGTGGAAACTAAACTAATCGAAAACGCTAGCCTTTTGTGGTACCCCGGAGTACATTGCTCCTGAGCTGCTTCTGTCGCAAGGCTACACCAAGACTGTGGACTGGTGGACTCTGGGCGTTTTACTATATGAAATGTTGACAGGATTGCCCCCCTTCTATGACGAAAATACAAATGAAATGTACCGCAAGATTCTTCAGGACCCACTCATGTTCCCCGGGCCTGAGATCGTTCCTGCAGATGCCAGGGATCTTTTGGAGAAACTCCTGAACAGAGACCCCACAAAGCGGTTGGGTGCTCATGGAGCAGCTGAAATCAAGGGACACAAGTTTTTCGATAGCATCGATTGGAAGAGACTAATGCAAAAGAAGATACAACCCACCTTCAAGCCCGCAGTAGTACGTTTCCCCAAATCGCACGCACCCATATATATACTCCTTTGGGTTCCACTGACGGTTTATAGGAAAATGCCCTTGATACGGCCAACTTTTCACAGGAATTTACTAGTGAGGCACCTGCAGATAGCATCATCGAAAGTAGTGACCACCTTTCCAAGATCGACCAACAATTGTTCGACAAGTGGAGTTATCAGAAGCAGGGCATGTCGAACCTCGAAGGAAATATGAGCATCAAAGACCCGTATCTTGGCAATGGCAGTGTCCAAGGCTGAACCGGCGCAAGCACTTAAGACTCTTTTTTAGTTTTTTTATATTTTGATGTCATGGACCTACTTTGCCACTTCTACTTACAGCTGCTATTCGACCGTGCTTGTGGTTCCTTTTTTTTTTCTGCTCTCTTTTTCAAAGTACCATTTTGCAGCATAGGAAATCTATTGTGGATGAATCGTTTATCAGCCATGAATCTTTGAGTACCTCATTTGTTTTTATTGTCCGACTATATTATATTATATTCCAGCGGATGGCCAACATATTTGGATGGCCAAATCAAGAATGACTTCTATAACATATTAGTCGAAGTTTCAGAAGGCTGAATTTGGTCAATCATTCACGCTCAAATCAACCTAACGTGGTAACCCAATGATGCCCCGTTATGTATTATAGAGTCTTGTTGAATATGGTAAGGATTTCTTACACAACTCCTTAACCACACCACAGTAACGATTACAGGAGCGTTTCGCTTCCTGGCGTTCGCTAATTAATTAGTGCGAATATGTTGCTTACGGTCAGGTCAGCATTCGTCAACCTCAGCCAAATTTGAAAATTGCTTCTAATTGCAACTTTTCGAAGCTTTCGCGATCGTTATATGGGGCTGCGTGGCGCAATGGTAGCGCGTTGCTCTCCTAATAAGATATCAAACCTGTCTGGACAAGCAAAGGGTTAGGGTTCGAGTCCCTACGCGGTCGGCTTCCTCTTTTTTTTTTTTTTTTTTTTTGTGTGGGTGGCTCCTTCTTGTTATAGAAGGACTTAAGTATCACTATTATTCATTCATTCATTCATGCATTGAAAGGCCTTCATGGCAGGTTTTAATCCGTATGGTTATTAGAGCAGATACCCGAGGCTCCAATATACTCAGTTTTATAACTAACGACACTCCTTTTAGCCCTAAGAAGGAACACCATATCCAGATATATACTATAGGAAATAAAGATACAAGAGGGCTTCTCGCCTGCAGGTTCCAGTCTAATATTGAATACATTTCCTTGATTTGTCTTTTGAAGCCACCAACCGTTTAACACCGTGCACATGCAAAACGGAGAAACCAACAACGCCATAGCCATATGAATCGTAAACCTACGACGCCACGAATTCAATATACCTCTCGAGAACTTGTATAAATGCTTCTTCCAGAGCTACTTTAATTGACTCCAAACGCTGAGCAACATTTTCGAGGCTGATCGCGGCGTTCCCACTGTTTGTCTTCAAAGTATACCCAGCGATAACCTGGCGCCGAGGCGGCTTCCAGCCCGCGACGCCGGAATTTTTCGCCAGCCATTCAGCTTGCGCCTGTTCACCCGCTATTTTCAAAACAAGAGACTCGTCTTCTTGGACATAAAGGTCGCATTTGTCGCATTCGACGCAAGCGGTTCCCGGCACCTGTCGAAAATGTTGACAAAAGTGCTTGTAACCTACATTTTTCAGGTCTGCCCGGCAGACATAGCACATAACATAACCGCAGACGCATGTTAACTTATTGCAACCATCTGACTTGACGAATGACGTGCCGCATGTTGGACACTATAGGCACAACTCGAGTTAGATTGTATCCTTTCAGATCGTGAAAAATACAAGCAATGAAAACTTACCGTTCGCTTGATAGCCGCCGCCATGGCGTTCTCCACACACAATCTAAGTGCCTCTTCCTCGTTCTCAAAGCATTTATGAAACGCTTTCCACTCTTTCCCACAATCCCGACAGCTCTTCTTGCCGCATATGAGGGAGGAATTTCGACACTGAAACATCTGTTCTCGCTGCTTCTCATACTGGTGCTTTACGGCTCGTTTTATAAGATTCGACAGCACCGTATCGACGTATACTGTCTGGTGGGCGGAAATCGCCTCAACGAGATAGATGTAGCTCAGTGCGAACAGGGCCACCATCGCGGGTATCAATATTACTGATAGACTAGAGGATGCTAAAAAAAGGATAAGAGTTATTGTCGAGTACGTCGCTCCTTTCCGAATACCCCAATCCGGAATTTCGTCAGTTTCTGCGTACATGCAGAATGGACATTTTACCATTGGCAACCCGCAATGAGCAAGGACGTCATCTGTCAGCTTGTCCTCCATTGCCCGAAAAATCTCCTCTGGCAGAGCCTGTGCCACTATATCTAGGGGTATATAGCCATCGCAGGGTGGATCTGCAATGGAAGAAAGGCATCGAATTGAACCCTTTTCTTTAACCAAACTTGTGGTCTGGCCGTAGACACCTTCCTTTGCTGCGTTTAAAACGCAGTTGTGACAGAACAGGTGCCCATGACAGCATGCTGACATCATCTCGAAAGCGTAGTCGCCAAAACAACATTCGCATTCAAGCAGGGCGCCGGCTTCCTCATACTGTTTCTCATTAAGATCTAGCGCAAGTGCGAGATCTGAAGAAGCCTGTTCTTTTCTTTCCACACTCCCCAGCTCCCATAGTTCATCATCAAGCTCCTTGCACCCCGTGGAGACAATTTTCGGAATAGCTTTGGGTTCTTCGGATTTTGGCCGAAGTAGAATCCATGAAGTTATTTTGTGCCGCCAGGATTTTCTATTGATATCAATGAGTATGGTTCGTGATCTCATGTAGTGGTTGTTATTCTCGGCCATAACAGCAAGGATAGTCGATCGCGAGAGGCTTTTAAACTCTTTTCGTCTGCGAAGCAGGTTCACCGTTAGCGCTTCTCCTTTCCATAGGCCGCAGCTATTCCCAATCTTGTCCGTATTCGCATTTCAGTGGGATTGAGAAAAGCTTACAAATTGTACTCAACCGTTTTGATGTACTCTTTGCTACGGAACTTCGCACACGGCTCCAGGTTTTCATTGTTGCTTGCACTGCACTTCAATTTCCGCCCCATTTGCGATTGCTCAAGAAGCATTTTCAACTGCTCTGACAGCTCCATGTGCTCTTGGAACTTCGAGTTGATCCGATAACGCAGGTCCCCGAGATCCGCTTCGGGAAAGATCTCATGAAGGGTTTCAAGACACTGATTCCTCATTCGGAGGGAAGAATCGCGGGGGGGTTCGGCGGCGGCGGCCATGATTTCGTTAGTCCAAAGCGGCAGCAGATAGGTTCCCGTAAGTGACTAGGGCGAAAACGAACTTGATATGTACGCCTGGCGGTTTGAATGATCGATGGCGTCTGATTCGGCTGTCGCTTGAGACTGGGAGAACGATATTATTATCTGTCATATTGTACTGTATTGTTGTCCATGGCGCCTGCCATTATCTCAACCCGGGGAAGACCGGGGAAGGCTGATATGTTCAACTACAAAAGTTAGGGAAGGATACACGGCTGACAATGAGTTGATTGACAAAGAGGCTGTCAAGATTACATAATTATAAGTAGTAACAACATGAAATAAGGGAGGCAACACATCAGGAAGACTGTAAAGATTGCATCAACTGCAGGTAGAAATCAACGCCACGGGTTCTTTTAAAGTTCATCTCATCTCGAAAAATAGGCGGAAGGACGGCTAACAGCCGTTCATCTCGCCCCTTCTCCAGCATTGGGTTATATGTAAAGTATGGTCCGTCATCGGCGTCCTCGTCATCCTCATCTTCAGCGTCCAGCTGCAGTTTGAAGTGTAACGCTGGCCAAGCGAATTGAATTAGTGGTCATCCAAATCCAAACTCTAATCGAGGAAGTTTGCCGCACTCACCACCGTTTCTCCCTGTTGATAGGCAATCATATTCGATACCACCATCTTCATCCGTTTTAACATTCACGACGATTAGGCCACACAGATCGGAATACAAGTTGTCTTTATGTTGAGAAAACTCTTTTGTGAAGTTCGTGGTTCCACTGGTCTTTGCGCTATTCGACAATGGTTTCGTTTGGTTCCTAGCCGTTTCTAGCTTGGCGCTTAAGATAGCGTGGTCCTGGACTAGCCGTTCGATTTTCTTTTCCATAGTTGAGTTCTCCTGTTCTAGCTGTTGGAGGCGTGTGTCTTTTTGTTGTATTAAGTCATGCGACAGAGACTTAGCTTCAAGCTCTGACTTGAGCCTTGCGATGATCCGCTGCGATGCTATTGCCGTGAAAACAACGTAAGTAGGTTGTCCCTATGTTTGGGTCTGACTGTGACAACCGACCTTTATCTTGTTCCTGCAGGGCTCGGACATGTTCTTCGTGGATTGAATCTGCCTCGTCCGTTTTTAGGTGGCGTAACTTCTGATATCTAGCCTTGAGCTGCTCCAATTCATTCCTTACGGCGTCCATTTCATCCGCGGGAGCTGGTTTCTTCTTGCCGGCGCGTTTCGTAGAATCATCTTCTCGGTCATCAAATGTGACTTCTGCCTCATCATCTTCATCTGTTCTTGAGTATGGTGTGGCTTGTGTTTCGGGGATCTCCAGCTTTGACTCTCTAGCCTTTCTTTGAACCGGTGCCGCCTTGGTGGATTTTGTGGTTCTTCGTTTCGCCGGCGGGATATCTTCTGGTATATTTGCTTCGTCGTCATTGTTATCGTCGCCCTCTTCCTCTATTGTTGGAACAGCCCGGCTTCCTGGAGCTCCAGTCTTCTTCCTCTTCGAGCCCGTTTGCACAGCAAGTTGGCGAGGGGTATTTGCGATCGTGTTGCTTTTAGCCCTTGTGGAGGTCTTGGTGCTTGGTTTCGCCTTTGATACTATCGTCTCTATTTCTTCTCGTGGGTTGTCGGTGCCTTTGGGTGTTTCCGCGACCTGCTTTCGAGGTCTGCCTCGATTCTTCTTCATTGCGGAAGATTCGACAGAAGGGGCGCGCTTCGATGATGGTTTGCTACCTTGATGCCGGGTCAGCGCATGAGATTCCAGCGACGAACTATGAAAAGCTGTATATATAAGTATAGACGATGATTGTACGAACCAGTAGCGATTGGCGCAAGGTCATCACCTTCGGAGGAGGAGGGAGATGAAGCTAGGTGTGCAGCGAGGGTCGCCTTGGAACTTCTTTTCGGAGGCATTGCGATCTAGTCCTGCTGCAGCTGCAGATTGGCTAGAACAATAAGAATACTTTCTTGGAATGCGCAACGGGATGCTTTCTCCGCAATGCTCCGACTGTGACGGGAGTAAAAAGTACTTAAGCAAAGTAGGTGAGTAAGTACTTAGGTATGTGCGGGCAGCAATTCTTTGTTGCGCGTGGGCGCTTGTTTTGTTGTTCGGCATGTTGTTGATGCGACGCGACGGCACATGGCAGCCCGCAAACTGGGTGTGTTGCGATGTCATCGGCGGGTTGTGGCGTTTGACCATTTGAGAATTGCCTAAAATGGAATTGAAACCCCCCCGATATCGATAACCTCCGCGCAACACCCCACACAACCACGCCAATGCTCCTCATCAGAAAGCACGTACCGCTGGAATCTCTCAGCTGGATGAGGGAATGCACTACAGCATGTATTAATTGAGGGCGTGCCTCCCGGACCATGCATGGCTATGTTGCTCTCTAGCTGCTTGGGTTTCAGGAGGAGGAGGGGCATTTGGCTGTCTGCAAGACCATCGCCTCTAATTCGATGCAATATAATACAATCAGTTGCTCAGCGCCTGCATGCGGCCAGAATAGGATCCATTAGCCCCTCAATAACCCGGGTCAAATTATCACAGCTTAAGCCTTCATGCTTTACAACCGGTCATGTGATATGACCTGTAATTACCTAGGTATGAACATTCGAAACGATACAAAGTAGCGTCTCATGTAACGTATCGGTAGATGCTTTTTTAAGCACCTTTTTACTATTTGTGAGGCAGCAGCACGGACGCTACAAGGGGGACCGTTCTTACGAGAAGGAAGGGGAGGTGGAGGTACGTATGCCCTGAGCCCACCACCGTCATCTTCCACAACCGCTGGGCCGACCGCCACCACAAACAACTTGCAACTACAATCACCTCAACCACAACCTTCGACTGTCCATATATCCATCTCACCGCTCTTGCTATCCGTCGCTCAGTACTGGCACGTATGTGTCCCAACTCCTTCCTCCAGCGTCCTCACTCGCATATATCTGGATACTCGTTCCAGTGAACTATTACCCAACACCTGTTTCGATATTACCTTCCTGCTGATTAGCCCCTCCTCCCTCCCACGAAGCAACAGGGAAGGGAAGAAAATAAACTGCCAATCATGTCGGCTCCGCCGCCCTACACCGTCTGTGCCCTCTATGACTATGCCTCACCTCACGAGGATGACCTCAATTTCGCCACTGGCCAGAAGATAAGGGTGACGGACGAAGAAGATGCCGAATGGTTGCATGGTGAATATCGCGACAACCAGGGAAATCTCAAGAAAGGGATATTCCCAAAAAACTACGTTGAACGGGTGCAAGAAGAACCCGAGGCCCCAAGGCTCCCACCTGTTCCCATACGTCCTCAACCCGACGACTCGAAAAGATCTGTCGTCGCAGCGCCAGAGGATGCTAGAACTCCGTCTGCTAAGCTCGATGAAGCCCCCCCGGCTGAGCCGGAACCCGCCAAAGACGTCCCTACAAAACGAAAAAGCTTCGCTCCTGCTCGGTCGAAACCAGAAAGCTCTGCTCCGGCCCCGGTTTCTCCAAAACCCGCCATTTCCCCGCCATCGAGCGAGGATGGCAAACCGGTTGGATCTTTCCGGGATCGGATTGCAGCCTTCAACAGATCTGCTGCGGCTCCAATCGCTCCTCCAACCCAACCCAAGCCCTCCAGTTTCATCAAGAAGCCTTATGTTCCACCGCCTCCATCAAAAAATGCCTTCATACCACCGGCCCACCAACAGCACGAACCGCGTCGAGAACAGGAACCACGCTCCGCTCCAAAGGAAGTCCCTATCAACAGGCAAGAGGAACCAAACCAGGAGGAGCAACCGAAGGTCTCCAGCCTGAAGGACAGGATAGCCATGCTTCAGAGTGTACAGCTCAATCCGGCATTAGGGGGGAAACCAAAGAAGCCGCCAAAGCCGCCACCAGCAAAGAAGAAGCAAGAACCAAAGCATGAGATACAAGATCAGAGCCGCCAGGCCGAGAGCTTTACGGGAGGTGACCCCCCAGGTAATTGATTCCCCCCCCATTCACACTCTTCCTCCCTCCATAACCCTACCGTTTGTTAATGTATTTGGTCTAACGTTTGTATTCTTGGGCGCTCAGCGATACCCAGCCCCAATATCGAGGCACCTATAGATTCTGACGAGCCAGGGAGAGATGCTTCGGGTGCTCCTGGGGTGGCAGAGTTGACCGGCAAATCTGCCACACTTGTTGAAAATGATGCAGAAATAGCCAAAGAGGGTCTACCGGCAGGAGATCAACTAGATATTTTGAAAAAGGAGACCGCAAAGCCGAATGATAATGCAGACAGCCCAGAAGAGGAAACTGGAGAGCAAGAAGAAGAAGAGGAGGGGGAGGAAGAGGAGGAAGAGGTCGACCCGGAGATCGCCCGGAGGCTGGCTATTCGAGAGCGAATGATGAAAATGTCAGGAGGTTATGGAATGCCAGGAATGCCAGGAATGCCAGGAATGCAAATGGGAATTCCGGGGATGTACTCAGCACAACCAAGACCTCCAAAACCTCCACCAGCTGTCGAATCAGAAGAATCAAATACATCAGCACATCAGCCCCAAGAGCCATTTCGCATGGTACCAATTCTTCCTCTACCAAATCTACCAAAGCCTCCCCCCCCTCCTCCTCCTACTACTACTCTCGCACCCGCTGCAAAAGCCGCTGGAGACTCGGATTCTGATGAGTCACTTGTTCGCTCCCACACATTTGGGTCTGATACCGACTCCCCTGCAAAGGATGCACCAACCGAAGACGAGAGTGCCATCCCTCAAGTTCCTAGTAGGAAACCTACCATACCGTCCATTGAAAGTGAAGGTGTGTTTTAGTAATCGGGTAATCGCTGTCGTGCAATTATGGGTAACGGCTAACGATAACGCTTACTCCATGTAGCTGATGAGCCGGGATTTCATACACATACCAGTAGGTTTCCACCATTTCTCGTAGTTGGCTTGGTTTAGCTAAAGAATCAACTATCTAGTCCGAGATTCTCGGCCTCCTCCCCCACCGCCGCCTTCTCTACCTCCAAATATTACCAAACCTCCAAATAAGATCCCCAATCCCGGATCGGAGAGTGATGATGAAATGTCATTAGACGAGTCTAAAGCTATTATGGCTTCGGCAAGCCCTGCTCGTCAAGAGCATCCTCCAGCACCTCCCCGTCGAGCTAACTCAGTAATGTCCCCTACACAGTATAATGACTCCTCGGACCCGAGTTCCATGAAGCGGATTTCATTGATTGGTTCCCCACTATCGGACAACCCTAACACTCCTATGAGTAACAAGCGAGCCAGTTACATACAAGGAGGCAATATCCCACCGATACCTATCGTTGCAGGCGCTATCAAAGGCCCTCAGCTTCCTCAGCCCCCTTCTGTGGCCCGAGCCCCCCCGCCCCCACCACCAAATGCTCCTCCTATTAGACCACCTGAGGGGTCAAGGCAGCTCTCTGCACCAACCTATGACGAGGACGAGGACGAAGAAGTTACCGAATACGAAGGTGATATCGATACGGAATTAGACGACAGCAAGAAATCATTCAAAGATGCGCTGGGGCCCCATGGCAGCGCGCGACACGATGAAGAAAACGATGAGCAGAGTGATGAAACACCTCTTCCATCTCCCCCACTTCCTACGCCTCGACTAGCCCCGGGACTCCCACCGCCTCCGCCGCCGCCACCACCACCACCGTCTTCCCCTCCCAGAGATATACTGCCCAGCCTTCCACCGCCGCCGCCGCCTCCCCCGATGAGCCCCCCGTCAATAGTAAACCAGTCTTCTGAACGACCACCGCGGCCAGTATCGTACATCAGAGCTCCCGTTAGTGTCCCGGAGGAAGAGGAAGAGGATAGTGAGGATGCATCCACTTCTCAAACAATGTCTATACCGGTGGAGAAAGGCACTAGTCGTCCTTCCGAAGATCGCTCAAGAGCGTCTATGTCTGGTTCAAGGCGGTCGGTAGACTTTAGCCGCAGTCTTCATGATCATCCTTTTCAAGCACGTGATGAAGACCTCGGGGCTTCTACAAGCTGGTGGACGCAGGAAAATACACCACCACCAGTGTTCCAGAACCGCGGGAAAGACGTATACTATGAAATTGAGGAATCAAGCACAACCAAGCGTGGCGGTAAGATGCACGTAACACGGGATGTCTACGTACTATTTTCCGACTATTCGCAAACAATCATTACTGCCCGGTTTGACAAAGATAATCCAACTCAAGTTAGCTTGGAACAACGGCACGAGCCTCCACCACAGCCATTGAGACAGGACAAACTTGAAGAAGCTTCTAACAGCTTTGGGAAACTGATATTCGAAGGCGCCAAGTCTCTCGAAAACAAAGTAGTCGGGGATGGAAACCCTGCAGCGTTGCCGGCAGAGTTGATCAACGGGCTGTCAGGAGCACTACCACCTATTGGAACAAGATCATACGGTGTTACTGTCTATCAAAATCTCGGCAACGCTACGATCCAACAGCTCGACGAAATTCGTGCAGGCGATATCATTACGTTCCGAAACGCCAAGTTCCAAGGTCACAAAGGCGGATTGCATCACAAATATAGTCTGGATCTCTCCAAAATGGATCACGTTGGGATAGTTTATGATTGGGACGGCACTAAGAAGAAGATTCGGATATTTGAACAGGGACGGGAGAGTAAGAAAGTAAAGCTTGACAATTACCGCATTGGGGATTTGCGGAGCGGTGAGGTGAAGATCTGGCGCGTGGTGGAGAGGAGTTGGGTGTGGTAGCGGGGAGGGGTGTAGACATAAACATTTGAGCTTTCTCCTTTCGATTTTGCTGCGTAGCCCCCCAATATTTTGGAGTACTTTATATATCCTTCTTGTGTGTTTCTTTTGCTCTCCTGTGATTGTTTCCTGACTCCGTCCGACATCGAGACTTTGTCTGCAGCCCTGTTTTCGAGAGAAGACTAACCAACGTAACAGCATCAGCGCGTGTATGCAAGCATGTATGTACATGTATCAGTTAGTACTAAGTAGAGCTCTCTAGCGTGCTGCCAATTCTGCAACTGATCCATTGGACAAGCATGCGATATGCGGTCAACCAGTACCGCAGTTCAACCGCCCTGTTTTCAGAGCAGCAGCAGCAGCAGCAGTAGATTCGGTAGAATGAACAGTCCTCCATAATTATGCGATATGACTTTGACGATGCTTGCTCCCATGCAAGCTCGCGTGTGGTGCGGGTTGCGCCTGGAGGCTGCACCCCTGTTCGTTAAGCCTTGCGTCTGGTTGGCTGGGTGGGCCCTCCTCTCTCTCCCTCCCTCTTTCGCTCTTGTTTTCCTTCTCGACAAGGAAACCTCACAATCGCTCCACACGATCTACTGTTGGACCCATACATTCATACTTATTTGCCTGTCTCTTACGCTTCGTAGGTAGCATCTAAACGCCGATGCACTCCCCTCCCCAAGGACTGGCAAGCTAGGAGATTCCTAACCATTGTGGCGCCGCCAGGATATCACCTTTCTAACGACCACTGTTATCAGCATTCCGGTATAATGAATCGACCTGGTACGTGCATCACGTCCTCCCCACTCCCTTGCGACATCTCCCCAGCCGGTTGAGATGCACCAACAAACTTTCTCGCCCGATCTTAGCTGAACAGAAACGGAACAGGCTCCCAAACGAGACATGCCGGCTTCCCGCCTCAGCCGTCCTCTGGCATCAGAAACTCTTCGGGGCCTTCCAACAACCTGATGTCGAGGATGCCGAACGGCAAGTTAGGTTCAGACCCACAATTAGCCACCCGAACCGATAGCTTTTGAAGTAGTGTCTAGACGACAGGACGCTGATATTAAACCCGGGTTTGGAAATGAAGCGTCAGCAGGGTGGGCGTTTCCACCGACGCAGCAACAGCAGACGAATTCATCGATGGCTGGGTTTGGCCAACCCCTGGCGAACTCATCCCAACCTGCAACGCCCTTTGATATATCGTATGTACCGCCGCTCTTCGCAACGCCAGCCGTCCCCTCATTCTCAGCTTCTTTGGGACCTGGTGGCATGGAGGCATCTGTTGGCTGATGAGGAGACACGTACCCGCAAATCGGACTTAGAGAGTTTCCTGTACTAGGCACGGGTGGTGCCCACCAGAATTCAAACCAAGGATGGGGCCGAGCGAGCACACAATCACCGAGCCAAAGTCAAGGACGCCAGACACAAGATGATCTTTATCAAAATGCCCACGTTATAGACGATTTTGGTGTGCAGAGAGTTGGTGGACAGGGCCAAGGCAATGGCCCAAGCAGGAATCCACGACTAGGGAGCAGCGAAGACTTCCCAGCTCTGCCGAGTTCGAGCGCCTTGAGCGATGGACTGGGTGAAAGGAAAAGCAATTTTCTTCTGGGAGGTCCAACTATACAAAGTAGTTCTCATCTTGATATACTCTCGCAGCAAGATTCACAGCGACAAGCCTTCCTCAACGGGCCCCTAGGATCATCCGGCTTACAGACAAGCTCAGGGCGACAACAAGGTGGAGGCAGCGGTAGCCGGGGCCAAAACTTGAACGGTTGGTGGCTCTCTTTGCGCTTTCGAAAGTCGGCTCGCCTAATATGGACGCATATTTTAATTTATCATCTCTCGACTGCAATTCTTGTGAAGCATAGGAGGTCGAGAGTGAATTTTTAATTTTCTGTCAAATCCTGACCTCTTCACAGCTGTTTCTTTATCACTCTTATTTTATTTTCTTTAATTTGGTTGTGATTTTGTGAGTTCTCGTTTATTGTTTCCAAAAGCTTATTAATATGGTGGATGAAGTGACAGGCAGCCAGCAGCAGATGAGATTATCGCCCATTATGATGGACCATCACCGAACCCACAACCACCCACTGTCCCACCCACTGTCGCATCATCACCAGCATCCATCTTTGCAACAGCAGGCTAGCTCCTCCGGCACGACAGAAGTATCATCCGAAAACAACAGGAAGGTCTGTTGTACATCTTCTGCAGAGCGCCATCATTGGAGCCCTCAGTGCTAATGACAGGATGCCCTTGCGCACAATCCCTCTTGGTGTAAAGGCAAAGGCACTCTCGAGTTCGGGATCTACCATTCCACAAACAGGGCCCGCGTTATCTACAACAACGTCAACATCCATGTCGCAAAATGCTAACGGCCGCCAACAGCAGCCACAACCGCAAAATGCGTCTTCAATATCTAGTTTAACGTCCCAGCCGGACCTACAGCCAGACCAACAACCCCCTCGATATTCATCTACGCCACCGGATACGGAGCCAAGTGAATCCTCGGCTCCCAGTGATATCGATAGGTTTGGTCTGAACGGCCTATTACCGTTGATAAGAAATGAGGATCTCGATATGGCGCTGCTCGCACTGGGGACCGACCTGACCCAGTTGGGCTTGGAACTGAATCAACCCGAGTACGGCTCGATCTTTCTTAATACAGCTGATCATGTGAAGCAAGGCTCCCGAAGTCCTTCTTGGCTTCTTTGATTGTGGCCTTCCGATATCATTTGTCCTGAGTCCATGAACTAACTTAAATCGTATGTGCGGCATCTTAGACAACCCTTAAGTGCTACGTTCGCGTCTCCATGGTCTGACCAGCAAGTACGCGCGGCGGAACCAGACTTCAAACTACCACCATGTTACTCAGTCCTGAATACACAGCCGTTGCAGTCGAAAGTACGAAATTTTTCGGATGAGACACTTTTCTACATCTTCTATACCATGCCCAAAGACGTCATGCAGGAAATCGTGGCGCAAGAGCTGTGAGTTTATGAAAGCCGTACTATCTCACGTTCTGAATTGGCTAACGCGTTTAACAGAACCCAGCGGAATTGGCGCTATCACAAGGAACTCCAAGTCTGGCTTACAAAGGTTCCGGGGAACGAGCCGTCGCAGATCGTACAAGGACGGTTTGAGAAAGGCATCTACGTATTCTTTGAACCCACACTATGGGAGCGACAGCAGGTGAGTTGGACTATTTGCCTATCTTTCAATTTTCCGCCCTCCTATCAGTATATCGCTTCGATAGTATTTCGCTGATTACATTTCTCCATATTTTCCCTTCTTCAATGCCTAAAGAAAGAGTTTGTTCTTGAGTATGCCGCATTAGACCAGAGTCGAATGACGCTTCCGTAGCCTCCCATTTACCCCTATTCGACATTTCCTTTCATATTTTTGCATCTGCAGAGGTCTAGCAAGCCGCTGTGGCCATCGTTTAGTGATAATGTTACGCCGCCGAGTTTGATAGCGTATTCCCATTTTCAATTTAGCAATGAGGTTTACATGGGTGCGTGACTAAAGCAATCCACCTCTTTAAAATTCTGGTTCTTCAGTGCTGTATGTTGTAAGGTTGTAGGATAATCTAGCAAATATCGATATATCGAGGTCTGCATCAATAGGCGGGAGGCAGTGAAAGAGCCGGTTATAGCCATTGAAGTGGCACCACCCAAAATTATATTACCCGACTGCCTTCACAACTCCAACCGCATGCTTGATAAGCGAATATCAAGTCGTGGCTGTCGATACACCAGCTGGATCGTTTCAAGCTTTTCACAGCAATTGTCCATCCCCCCCTGCGATGGTGTTCCTTCGATGACGCCTGGAGACAGACATTCCGTGTGCTTCCCACGTTCTGCATCCCAGCAATTGATTGGACAACGCCGTGACAAGACGACTTAAGTACCTACCTGGGTATCTATCTAAGTGCAGATAGGACAAGATATATACCAACAACATAACATCAACCAGTCTTTCCAATAACCTGCGATGCAACGATCGGATGCGCTCGTTGTTCATGACCGAAACAAACCTTCGCCGCACAATGCCCATCTGCTGGAGCGCGTGGGTGTCGATATTGCCTCAGCTGCGATAGCAGCTATAGCTGTGGCGCCGGTCCGTACATCCATATCAATGGCTCGATTCTTAGGTATCGATATCAAATGCTGTACTTAGCTTTAAGCTAATCCAGATGTCTATTTTTTACAGGCAATATGCATGATAGACAAGTAAGCCTAATGAATATCCTCGTTGGCATCGACAAACCGATATGAGTTTTCGCACAACGTCAAATTACGATGCTGTTGAAAACTCACAACCTTATAATAAACCTTGGAGCTACTATATATTACACCTAATTCAAATTCATCGAGTTGTTGTTATTATTCACCCGAGTAGTGCTAAAGATATTATTATACGGCAGCGACGCTAATAAATCACTATGTGGGATTTTAATTCTGTAGGAGCATTATAGAGAATGCGAGTGGAAAACGCAAACTGGCTGCCTCCATACGGTAAGTCGATGATTGCATTACAAGAGCTCGAGAGCTGGCTTCCATGGCATATTTCAAACTTGGTTCTGACCATCCAATCACAACAGAGACTCCATCACCCAGCTCATTACCAGGCCGCACAATTTTTTCCTTTCCAGGACATTCGGTTTAGTGGCTGTATGGCCCTTGTTCCCCCTCATCTAAATCTCATATTATATGGTAAGCTGATCATAGTAGATGGTATATGCGGGCACATACCTGGTAGCCAATACAACCGATACGCTCTTGTCACATACAAATGGAAATCAAGATATCACCAAGGTGACAGCGGGGACTGCGAAATTTGCTACCACGTCGAGGTACGTGGGTCACGAATCCTGAACGTAATTACCACGCTATGGCTACGCATTCAACCCAGATGCTAATTTAAGGGCGAGGATGAGGGGAGGTAACCCAGCACCAACATCATCTTGACGCTCGTCAAGGATCGCAACTTTACTCGAATGTTTGGTACCGGGCTATCGAAAACAGTCCCCTTGCCCACGTACGCTTTGTTCTGCGCCAGAGATTGCCTAACAGTACTCTTTTCTTTCAATATCCCGCCGGTTCTTGCGAAAGTCGTCCCAGATGGCGTTGTCGGGTTGAGTTCGCTCTCAGTTGCCCAGATTCTCGCCCCAGCTGGTAGGTTGATCAATGACTATCTTTGGCGGGTGCAAACGGAGAGGTTTTGAATACAGAGAAATGTCAGACGTTGATTGATGCGAAATGGCGTATAAATTGCGCACGCGCACGCTCGTTTGGACTAGGCTGTCAAATGTTCTCGACCCCGTTACACTTACTCGGCCTCGATTTGTACAATCGGCGTGGCAAGCTGGGAATAAAGGAGCGTGTGCACGCCGTCAGTGCCAACTACCTGAAGAGCTCGCTAGCCAGGATGTAAGTCTGTGCGCTGATGATAGAACCTGAATTCTGGCGTTATTGATGTCGCAGTTTGACTGACTTCCTGGTTTACGAACCAACAATATGTCAACAGCTGCCGGATTGTTCCTGCTTTTGGGGTGGGCGGGGTACTAAATTCGAAGTGCCGGTATCATATGATGCGGAACATTGAAGAAAAGATGGGAAATGAAAGCGCAATTCTCGGGTAGACGTAGACGCAAGAGTGGAAAGACAAGAAATGGTCGAATTACGCTAGAATACCCAGATCTGTTCTGTTTCGAGAAGGTAGAAGGTATCAGTGTTTGTACATATAAGAGAGCCGAGCTTGTCTTCAATCGCAGGGAGTATCGAGCGAAGAGCTTTCTTTTGAGTGCTCTGAGCACATGTACCGTTCTCTGGATTCACATCCTTGCACATGCACCTGTACATGCACACTACTCACATATGCTTCGTTACCTGCCTCAACGCCGCATTATACAGTCGACCGACTTAGACAAGCGAATCCACTGAGAGAAAAGTGATATCACGCACCGACATTTATATGCTGTGCGCGGCTTAAGCCCTTAGCTAAGTGCTTATATAAATATCCGGCTGAGCTGTGGGGAGCCAGAGCTTCTAGAAAGGCCTCGGAGGGATCCACTGCGCGCAGGGCCCACCGTGCATATAACGCATGTATATATCCATCAAAGGGCTTGCAGGGCTAGATTTCCGAGCTCCTTCGCGTCGACAGGGATGCGGCGATACGTCCAAGCACATGAATGAAATATTTGCTCCGAAGACTGTGAGAAATCTGGCAGACTGCTAAGAAAGTATATCGGTACCGATACCGGGGTGCATGCAACGACGAAAAATTAAATTTCCCGAGGATACGGCTATCTTGCATGCACGTCTGTAGCCCTACCGTTAGAGCGATTTTAGCAGCCCAATGCGATGAGCAGTTTGTCTGTACAAGTAGAGAGCGTTCACTTCAGCGGCTACCAGTCTGTGACCCAACTCGTAGTAGTAGTTTGAATTTAATTCCGCGGTGGGTAAAGAAACAGAAAAGCAAAAAGAAAAGAAAAGAAAAAGAGAAAAGGAAAAAAAAAAAAGTCAAAGTGATGGCGAACTCAAACCTCATACTGCTGCTGGTCGTCTTTTCAAACTGCAGACTTGTCGAAAATACGAGTCGGGTCTCAGGACGAGACGTTTTGGCATGTGCTTTGTCGTGCAGAAATGAATCTTGGTCGTGGCTAACCGGAAAAACTCCGCGGCTATTGCCAGCTAGCGCACGGAAATGGCAACAGCAAGCAGCTGATAGTTCCATGGCAGGACGTTCAGGTCGAGTTTTTCCGAGCAGCTTTTGAGTCCAATGTTCCTCCCCAATTTCTCCGGCTAAAGAGAACGGCTAAGTTGTGTCTGACCTAATCTGGTCTCGCCTTCAAAAGAAATGCCGGCCCGAAATCCCATCGCTGGCCCTCCAGAGCAAAGGCTTGGTTGGTGGGGCGTTCGTGAGCTGGGTCTCCGCATCCTAACCAAGGAAAACATGCAATATTTCTTAAATTATAAGTTTGATGCTGAGGCTCATGCCGACATCATGTAACAGATCGAAGTGTGGGGGCGCAGCCTGCACAGGTCACATTGGACATGTTGCTCGTATATGCCCTGCTGCACAGGAATCTCAGTTAGAGTAATACTCTGGACATTATCAGTTAGCGGCTTACCCAGATGAGGAGGCAAGACTCCATGTAAGGAAAGACCAATCCCCACCTACTTCATGATGATACGACATGTGGGCATCTCGTTATTCCCGCGTTCTCCCGAGCTGTAAGTCTGACTGGGGCGCAACGGATTGGCTCGCGGAACAACTAGAATGCATGCTTAGCTTGATTAGTTGGTTATTTTGAATATCGCTATCGCCAGCACCAAACTATATTGTGTGCCCTGATTATTTCGTGCTTGGTTAGTTCAGTGGCAGTAGCCGATATACACACGGAGTCAGGTATGCATGGAAATACTTATGCACCCCGCAGTTTCAAGAAGGATTTTGCCGTCCAAAGAAAGACTGAGCGAAGACAGGAGCCGAGCACGCAGAAGGGGTTGGGGGGCCTTTCTCCAAAGAAGGTTTAATCAATCTGCTTATTTTCAAGGCGGCAAATTAATTAAAAATTTCAAGCAGCGGCCCCAGGCCCAACCAGATTGATGGATACATGCCAAGTTTTATGGGGAAATAAGGTGCCTCAGGAGGTGAGAGTGCGAGGAAGAGAGGAGAGAATGTGGGGGGTTCCGCCCCCCCCATAAACCCGCCAACCGGCTGCCGAAGACAAACAAACAGACAGTTTCTGTCAGAGTCTATGCGTTTGGAAATCATGGAGGAAACGTAGGATGGCGTGAAAAAAGGAGGAAGAACGAGCGCCCCGACGTGGAGAAGAATCCGGGCACCCAACAGAGACCCTGGTCTGAGTTCTTCCACACCTGCTTTTCCGCATTGTCGTCGGCCTTTTGATTCGCTTACGTGGTGCGTCCTTATAGTACTTTTTTTCTGGATCGAGTATGCGTGGATGCATGAAGGAAATTCGAAGGAATCAGGAAAGTGTGGGGTGGATGGGAAACCCCAAAGTCAGGCCTTGTTCATACTCTTTTCTTTCTTTTGCCTCACTGGACCCTGGAACATGGATGGCATGTACCGCCCATCCAAACAGAGTCGAAGTATCCTCAAGAGGATATGGATGACAAAGATACGGCTGCTGTCAGTGGAGATATACGGGGTTGCACAATCGAATTTTCAGCCTTCACAGTCTGCCGTTATGGGATGCGTGGGCCAAAACCCGACCCGACCTGACCTGACCTGCTTGCCTCCCATATGTGAAGAGGATAGGGATAGGGAAGGAAGGATATCAACATGATATCTCGGGACCAGTCTCCTTGAGGTGTCGAATGGGAGCCCGTCGTGTACAGGTACATGTACATGTACAAATAAATAATACATTGCACGTCTCCAGACAGCCTCACAATCCAATCTGGGCGCTCAAGCGATATGGTGAAAGAGATCTATCTGATCCTGTGCTACGAATAGCCCTGTCCGTTGGAGGTCAGGTTAGCATGATCTGTAACCCCCATGGCCGAATTGAGAGGAACTGACCAAAGGCGTACCGGCCTCGTCTCCTTCTCCACTTCTCAACCTGCTGCCCACCCACACCCACCTTAACTCGACCCCCGTCGCCTTTCCCTTTCGATGACGGTGCCCCAACTTTATTTAAAATGTGGTGAAAAAGAAAAGCAAACCCAAACCAAGCGGGAAAAAAAAAAAGTAGAAGGAAGAAAAAGAAACGAGCGGAGGATAGGGCAGGCCGGGCAGGGCAGGGCAGAGCAGCAGGCAGGACAGGCCGGGGCGGGCGGTTGTTACATGTGCTTTCCTCGCAGTGGAGTGGAAGTGGAAGTGGTGGTGAGGAGAGAGCGAATGCAAGCAGCTGCACTGCGACCCCCATCTTTTCCTCCTCCCACACACCATCCATCTTCTTTCTCTTCTATAAACCCTCCCGCTCTTTCTCTCTCCTCCTCCTCTCTCTCTCCTCCTTCCTTTCATCTCTCCTCCTCCTCCTTCTCTCCTCCTCCTCATCTCATACTCGACACGCATCGCTCGACTTTTAAAGGAGGCGACCATCCCTTCCCCGGATTCTCACTCCTGTTTGCCTGGCTGTCTGTCTGCCTGGCTGTTTTTCTTTTTCGGCTCTCTTACACCCACACGGCTTCTCCGGCACTCTTCCCTCGAACGTTTCTTGCGGGGAAGACGGATCCAGAATACCTTGGACGACACTGACTAACCCCGACGACGGGGCTACCCAGCTGCTGATCAACCTTGAAGCTCACAATCCGCATCACCAAATATCCTTCGTCCTGCTGAGGACAGTGCAAGAGCATCCATCTTTATCTGATAAATCTTATTTCATAAGACGCCATGGCTGCTGCCGCTGCCACGGGGGCGTCACTGTTTACCCCCATAATTGAAACGGGCGTGACCGCTCAACCAAGCTCCAGAGTCTCCAACCTTGCCCAGATAATGGAAGACCACGATACTTCGAAACCCCAACCTGAGGAAATGCCTCGACCTTACAAATGCCCCATCTGCAGCCGTTGCTTTCACCGCCTCGAACATCAAACCCGCCACATTAGGACACACACTGGTGAAAAACCACACGCCTGCACATTCCCTAGCTGTACAAAACGCTTCAGCCGTTCCGATGAATTGACCCGGCACTCCAGAATTCACAGCAATCCCAATTCTCGAAGGAGTAACAAGAGTGGCCACGCCCACCATGCATCTTCCTCTTCTCTCGCGCAACAGCAGCTCGAATCGAGGACATCACCTAATGCTATGACTCCTTCTGCAATGATGCCACCTCCACCGCGACATGGTTCAAAATCCGCCCCTTCCTCTATCGTCGCGTCTCCCAACGTCTCTCCCCCTCATTCACATTATTCTCATCATGGCTCTCCTCTCGCCAACCCGTTACCCGGCTTTGGCCAGGTATCTGGAGGCGCTTCTCAAACCCCTCTCGATATGAGCTTGCTGGCAGCAGCAGCTTCTCGGGAGCTAGAGAGAGAACGTTTTGGCTCTAATACATACCTCGCGGCTGCAGCTCCACATCTTTACAACCACTCGAGACTTGCACCTCTTGCGCCGATTTCCCAGCAATTGGATTCCTCATCCTCACCATCTTCATCGATGTCAAGATCTCACTCACACGATGACGAGAATCCTTACCTTGCTCACAGGGCCGCTAAACGGTCACGTCCAACGTCTCCTATTTCTACCGCGCCTTCTTCTCCAACCTTTTCTCACGACTCTTGCTCTCCTACTCCGGAGCACACGCCTCTAGCTACTCCTGCACATTCACCAAGGCTTTACCCTCGGGAATTAGAATATGGGTCTGGTCTGCAGCTTCCTAGCATCCGTCTGTTATCATTGCGACCGATGCCGGCGCTAGCTCCGATGGACATTGCAGACCCCTATTCTGCTACAAATACCCCGTCGATTACCCCAACGACGTCAGCGCTTCGTTTGACAGATATCATGAGCAAGAGCGAAGGCGCTCAGAGGAAGCTTCCAATCCCATCTGTTCCACGAGTTACAGTTCATGATCTTCTCAACGGTAGCGGTAGTGGCTTCTCCTCTGGCAATTCGTCGACGGCTGGGTCCGTTGCCGGGGGCGATCTTTCTGATAGATTATGAGACGAGAATACCCATCAATTTACTTGAACTTTCTTTCCACGTTTTTTTTTNCCTTATTTAGATTTGCTGCACTGGCAACTTGATATCATTTGTACTTTTGGGAATGGCTTTTTTTCACCGAGACACATATATACACACCCATTGTTAGTAGACATGACAGCGTTCGTTTATTGCGTTGGTTTCTTTTTTCCTTCCTTATTTTTTATTTTTTATTTTATTTTTTTATTTTTATTTTTTTTTCATTTCTACATAATGATTCTCTCCGATTGATTCCTCGATTCGCTTGTGAGAAATATCCTTTCAAATTTGTTAATTCTTCACTCCAACTTTTTCGGTGGCGCATGTTTTGCAGACCTCATGTCATCTCTTTGTATTATTTTCGGGTATTCGGGTTACTTTTTCTTGGGTCTTCATACAGCTTATAGACGGAGGGGGGCAGTTGTCCATTACGTTCAGTTAATTCCATGTTCTTATTGATTTTGGCTCATGTTCCAATAGAACACATCTACTTTCACATGTACAAGGCGCTTTTTTTTTTTCGCTTTTGCTTTTTTATCCTAGCATCTTACAAGAAAATACTCCTCACTGGTTGATACTTAATTCTTACTCCATCACCACTCCGCATATCGAGTCAGCATGTATAGGTACAGAGCATTTTATTACTAGTTGCTACATGCGCCAGCGCAAACAGCTGTGCACCCGGCTGTTACTCATCGACTCGGCTTTATGATTCCTTTCCTTCCTTCTTTTCTTATCTGCATGAGAACCTCTTTGCATGCATATGCGTCGGCCTTGGTTTGTATAATAGAATTTTGCTTAGGGGGTTTTTTGTAACTGAAGAAAAAAAAAGGCTTCTACTAGCTATCTTAAAATTTTCTGAGCTGACATTGATACCCCAGATTACGCTTGGTACCTCTTTGTTGAGAAAAATGAACTACTTAGATAAGAAGAGCGCCAGAGCTCTGCTTAGGGGTAACCGGCTAGCTGCCATTTAAGTACGTAAGAATAAAGCAGAAGCACATGCATCCCCACGATATCTACGGAAGACAACCAGAGTAGAGCACTAAATCACCTACCCCAGAGATCAAATCCAAGCAACTATGCTACTTCCTCTTAGTCAGGACTTATTCCGGGAAAGCTGCCCAGGCCACGCTTACTCTGCAGGTCTTCTAAAAGATAAGGGAGTGTGTGAGGGAGATAAAGAGAGGGAGAAAGTAACAACGATCCATACACCCATCAGCTATCGTCCATTTGCCAGCCAACCGCAGTGTCGGAGTGAGCGAGAGAGAGGGGGAGAGGGAGAGAGATAGATAGAAAGAAAGAAAGAAAGAAAGAAAGAAAGGAAATAAAGAAAGAGAGAGCTGGGCAGAATAGTAGAGCCCCACCCCGCCGGATGACGGCCATTCCACGCCAGACCCGCAAGTCCGACGAGGAAGGATCGAGATTGCTACTCGATTAGCTCTCCAGCAAAAGACTTTCAAAAAGCTTTCCATGGTCAAACGTTCGTAACTCGTCGACTGCGTCGAGCTAAATCGGAAGACCTTAGAGCGGTCGAGCGACTCCTCTCCGAGTGAAGAAGCTTCTTTCTGATCAAGCGAGAATCTGGGGCCCCCGCATGCATGGCGTACTCACGCACATGCTCGCACACCACCATCTCGACCAAAATGGCGAAAATACATCCAGGAGTGCCGAAATATTCGGGCTTATCAGGTCGTCACCCCCGCCCACCCTAAATCCCATCGTTTGGTGTGCGTCCGCCTGTCCAGCACATATGCATGCAATTCTACGCAGCGCTTCTCGTAATCCAGTGACGCTTCGAGAAGGTGTATCCGCGGCACTGCTTCTCCGTCCAGTTTTCTGAAGGAAACAAACCGTTGGCGCAGACACATCCCGACAACGGAATATGGTTGGGGTGGTGTGTCCAACCAGAGCTGAACCCGCCGGCCAAAAATATATTTTTTCTTCTCGGTTCAGCCTAAATTAGGTGATCATTCAAAGAACTCTTAGCTTATCTACACCGAGAAGGGAGGCAGCCAAAAAAATACCTGCAAGAGGACGAAAGGCTTTCCCGAGATGATGGTGTGATCCTCTCGCAATATGCAACCAGATGGTGACATTCAATTCCGATTTCGAGCGTTTCCGGCTCGTGCGGTTCGATAAGCCAAGCTGGTCTCACACCGTAAATTTGCGGATTCGGTTGCCTTTTTTTTTTTTTTTTTTTTGCCTATCCATCTACCCTAATTTTTTTCGTTGGTGTTACTGTTGCCGCCAATGTTTGCTACGTGTCTCTCCACCAAGCCGGCTTTAGTGTCTCGGGGCTATGGATCAGATGGAGTTTTTTCGGCACATGCGAGACTTTGGCTTCCTCACTTACCTAGAATTTGCCGATGAATGGCCCCGAGACGACTACCCGCCCGAGCTCCAACTAGGAAACTATGGAGAAAGCTGGAAAGCCAAATGGCCTCGAGCCGAAATTTAAGGGCAATCTCGGGATTCGGGCTTGGTCTTGCACGTAAAAACGAAGATTTCTCGGAAGGACTGCCAGCAAGTACTGTTATATGATCGCTGGCCTTCGTGCTACCCCCACTCCACCTCTGCATGGATATTCTGAAGCCCATCAATAATAGCCGCTACCGAGGCAAGAGTTCAACCTGAATACCGTCCGTACCTCATCCAGTGGTCTGGCAGGCCATAATAATTTTTTTTTTTTCTAAAATACGTCATCTTCACTCTCCCCGTCGGAGTCAGGAACCATCGTCCTCCCAAACCTTGGGGGCATTCTCGGCGGGGACGCCGTCGATGCTAGTCCTGCTTGCGATTCAGTGAAGGATGCTCCCCGCGCTTGACTAAGGATTGGGAATGATCCTGCCCTAGGCTCGGCTGCGGCCTCCGGTAACTGCACCAAGTCAACTGGTGAACAATCGCTGTCCAAATTCTGGGCGCCTTTTTCACCATCCGATTCTGGATTGGTTGCAAGATCCTCGTTGATGTTGTTGCTGCGCTTGCGTTTCAAGTGACCCCCATGCGGAAGGCTAGGATCATCCTCTTCGAGATGCTTATGACTGTAGCTGGCTAGCCCTTCTTCCCCATCAGCTTCATAGTCCTCCTGCTCCTCTTCTTCGCTGTCGTAGTATTCATTTTCTTCCGAGCGTGGTCCCAACGCATTGGTGACTTCGGCCGTGGAATTCGCACCAGTCGCAGCACTGAGAATTTGATGCTCCTCGTCCCCGATGCCATCCTACCATCCGTTAGCCGAGGGAACACCCCACACTGGCTCCATGCCTTAACTAATCTAAATTTAGTGTAAGATCCGACGGAACTTACTATCATACTGACCTGTGTGACCTTAATGACGAAACACCAATCTGGGCGGCTCAAACCCGTGTTTTGTATATCAACGCCGGATGACTTAAGCACGAAAACGAATCGTACATGTCTTTTAGCCACTGTCGGCTCTATCTTCGGTAAATGTTTTCTCAATAGTAATATTCGGTGGTGGAACGCGTGGGACCATGCATGGTTGGCAGAATCTAGTGCCCACCAAGTGATTGTCAACCATGGGAACCTGCTACCAGGCTGGAGGGCTGGGAACGAATGCTCACTGACGGAAGGTGCTAACTCCAACGGACGACCTCCAGCCATAGTTCTTGTAGCCAGCTGGTTGAGCACGATAACCTGTCGTATCCGACCACCAATTCCATGTATCAGTAATCTTTTGCTTTTATCCTAAATTTCTGCCCCCACACTCAAACCGGAACCTACGGCTACAATCTTCGATGCAGAGAAACGCTGTAGACGGTTAGCGATATCCGCCACGAGTCTCCCACGTCTCTCAGCCTGCTTCTCAAGCTGCTCGCGGTTGGCGGTGATGTTTGATACATTATTATGAGTTTGTGTCGCGTCCAAAGCTGGTGGAAACTCTTTTGTGAATAGCACTGAGATGTTCTCGATCACGACTAGCGACAGAGCTGTGGATTCACCGTTGACATCCATCAAATGAACCAGTAATGCCAATAAATGCGCTAGAGATATGACTTGATATCGAACGATGGAGGAGGCTTTATCTTCTAAGTTATGCTCTGCCAAGAGCCTCTCCAATCGCTGAGTAGGGCATTGCGACAGAGTATCTATATGCTTAGCATCGTTGCCTTATACCGCAGTGTAAGCCGTGGCCTTACCAATCCAACAGACCTGCTCGCCTTTCGCGACTGCGCTCGATACCAGCCGAAGGCTAGTAATATTCAAACTAAGATCAGCCTAACGGGCAGCGACGTTCCGAAAATATAATGGTACCCACGCGATGGCCGTTTTGCCTGAGCCAGGTGGTCCACAAATCTCCAACAGCTTTCCCTTTTCAAGCCCATTACCACCCAAGGCTTCATCAAGAGCATCGCTCCCAGTGACGAAGCCTCCATGGTCGTCACCGAGCTGTGTTGCTAACGCCGTGGCGGCTGACCTAGTTGGCAACCGGTCTAGGTATTTGCATCATCTCAATTAGCAGCGAAAAAAGGTTACTAGGAGTTAGCGGGGGGAACAGTATGCGCGTACGTCGGTCTGTGTCTGGTAATTTCAATGGCTCCATATCGGGGGCTCAAACTCGACACCACATTTTTACCTCGGTCTGCTGTCGATTCTTATTCGTGTTCGCTGTCACAATTTTGTTTGATTGAAATGGTAGCAACGGATAGTTGTGATATGTGGCAAAGGTTGCTAAGTACCTACTTTACTAGGTACTTATACTTAGTATGCATACAGTTTTACGCGGAACAACAACGCTATTCAAGCTCGATATAGTCGTCATTCAAACGAGCACCCTAAAATCACTATCCAGGTTTTAGAGGTATTCGTAAACTGGGGTGCTATCAAAATATCATCTTGCCGAGATTTTACATTGATCTTTAGATTGAAAAGGCTTATTAGCCTTCACTACGCGTCCCAGGGTTTTCTTCTTCTTAAAGATTATCAGTAATGCTTTGAGGGCATGGCTGAGATTACCGCCTTAGATAGAGTCTTTTATTACGGTTTATACAGACAAGAGTGATAAATGTGAGTATGAAACTATCAAACAAACGACAAGTTGCAGACCAACGGATAACGAGGTTTTGAGTAAAAATGAGTCCTCGGACACTGCTAGAAACTGAACTTTGGCGTGCTAATGCCTGATGTAGATGCAGCCCTCGGTGTGACATTCTTCCTCCTGTACCAGTTTGTGAAGTCTTGAAGTTGGTATCGGACTTTCTTCGAGTCTCTGGAAATGATCGATCTGCGCGCATTTGGGGTGAGTTTGACGTTTAAACCAAGATGAAACAATTGTTTAGAGTATTATTAGACTTACTGTTGAAAATTAGTTAAGAACTTCTGCCTCTCTTGATCGGATACTGAGCCTGGAGGTAATTGAGCAACAGTCTTCGCTACCCAGCCAATTGTTTCTTCGGGAAGCAAATCGATCAACGTCATCAAGACACCAGAGCTGTCGGGGACGCAATCTCGCGGGAACGAGTACATCAACCCACTTAGAATTCGTATCGTAAGAACCTCACCTTGTGCTCTCGTGATATTTAACACTGCTTGTCTGATTTGAGGGGGATTCTCCGGCGAATCGTACCGGGAGGTTGGTGGTGTTGGGGTCCCATAAACCAGGAGGTCACGGAGAAAATGTAGGACAGCAATAAGTGGTTCGTTTTGTTCAAGTACAAGGCATGCCAGGGCAGCCTTCATACTTGGATCCAAAAGTTGAGAGGGTATTATTCGCATGGGATGAAACATGATGGCGTCTTGCATCAGCCTGAAGAAATCCTCAATAACTACAAGGTTTGTTATTAGTAAGCGTACTAAAAAATATTATACCTATTTCATTGTGTATACTCACGGTCTGGGATTTCCTTCGGTGATTCGTCATTAAGAATCTTGAACATTGTCCAGCATTGCTGCTCAAGAAATTGGTACACAGCTTCTCGTGTATTTTCATCAACAAGTTCTTCATCACTGAATTCTCGTATGACAGAACCAGTAACCCACAAGAAGCACCCCTGTTTAGATTTTTGAAAGCAGGCAGCAAGCTTTTCGGCCAAAGGAGGGAGCAATGGGAGCATCGCTGTTCTGTAGGAAATAAGCAGTGTGCGATAGAACTTCGACACTCTTTCACAGATGGCCGGATGTGCAATGAATGTTTCAAGAATTGTCGTAACAACTGGGAATACCTCTGCCCAAAACCGGACCGCTGGGTTTTCTTGGCCGGCATCAATATTGGGTCGCACGATAGCGACGAAAGTTGTGAGCAATGAAACAGTTTCTATGTTAGTGTTAGCTAGGACAAAAGATGCGGGTCTAAAAAAGGAAAACATTACCTGACAATTCCCGAACAGACTCCTTGTCTCTTGCTTGGTTCGCCTTGTCCATCAGTCGTTTAGTAATTGGTTCGCAAAAGAGCCTCAAAGCATCATAGATTTTATCAATGGGTTGCGCAGCAACTACATGGGCCACGCCATCTGTAACTTCCTCCAGGCCTTGACTTGGTAGATTTGCGCTAACTTGCTCGTAGAAAATGTGTAACTGAGTGATATGGCCCACCAAAAGCTGGTGGCAATCCTGACAGAAATATCTTAACGCCATAGCCGCAGCGCGCATAACATCTTTGTCGTTATTGGCGAACCCATTTGTGATGTACGTGAGCTGGGGCTCTAGATATTCTGGGTGTTTCGCTGTCCATTCAGTATATCGACCCAGAACTAGAGTTGCTGCAAATCGTACTTTTGGGTGTTCTGGAAGCTGGAAATTTGGATGTTTTGGAGATTGGATGAACAAACTCATGATTTGGGGGAGCACCTCTGCTTCATCATCAGGTACCATGCGCCCCATAGCCCTCATGCTGAACAAAGGCGCTTCCAAAGCTTGCCAGTTCGGGGCGGAGTTCTGGGCTGGTGAAGCTCCGGCCACGTACGTCATCATGTACTGTTCAACTAAGGCGTACGCCTTTGCTAGACAGTCTCGTGCGCCCAAAACCTCACAGCAGTCCTTCAAAACATCGCCCATCTTGTGGCGGAACTCTCGGAAGCGCTCCTCTTGTTCTCGATCCCCATCAAATAGATCAGCTTCGTTGTTTGACTCGGGGGTAGGATATTTCAGATGCCCAATCATGACATCAACTAAACTGGCAAATAGGTCTGCTAGTTGTACCCTAGCTTCGATGTAATTTTCCAAAACTAGGTAGTTCTTGAGATCGAACCAAAAGTTGAAAGTCAGACCAATCACCTCTTGTTCCTTGTCTCGAGCAGAACACTCCAAGATGGCTTCTACAAGCTGCCTGAATTCTGCAGGCATCCTTGCAATCAGAATAACCCAGGCTTCCCCAGCTTCTGAAAATAGTTTTGTAAAACCCCGGAGCTGCTCGATATCATCATCGGCGGCAGCTGCAGATATTCTCCCTCGTAATTGCATAATCCTCGGAAACAGTATATTAATGGTGTCTAGACACTCATCGACATCTCGAGTTTCTGCAAACATTGCACAGAGACAGTCAACAGCCGAGTCAAAAGCTGCATCGGATGAAAGAGAACTAATTGCAGTATCCAGAAGCGACGATTTGACGATCGTTAGAACGGGTATTTCACGCAGCCAAGAGGTGAGGCATGAGGTGAGCAGTGGTTCCTGAGAAGCTGTTGGAACGGATTGAGAATATGAAATCAGCAAATTCATGACTTGTTCAGTATTGTCTTCCAGAAGCTCCTTCGTTCGAGCATCTAACTCTTCATCCTTGAGTCACCAGCAAGTTAGCATATTTTACGTGTCACTAGGTGGTGGGTAATCTCGGGCTAACCGTCATGCGGATTCTGCGACCCTCAGTAACTTCTTCAGGGAGCACTTTGAGAAATTCGAGTAGACATATGCTGCCGTCTGCATCTTGTCCTAGATTCTTTACAACAACCTCTAGAACATCTTTCCACTCTGTCATTTGTATTGCGAGTATCGCGAGGCAGACGTTGAGTTGTGTTCTAATAATCCTGTACTGGTTTCCAGATCGAAATTCCTGAAGTAAGCTGAGTAGTGTGTCCCTAAGCCCTGCTAGCTGTTCCCGCGGGAGTTGTTGGAGGTCATAGATAATCTAGAGAGTTCGGGTTATCAGCAAACGCTGTTGAAACGGAAGGAGAGAACCCCCGAAGTTATATACCTTTCCTTTCAGAGTAGTTGCTGCGAAAAGTTTCACATCTAGCGGTAAATCTGTTGATTTTAACATGGTGAAGGTAAAAGTCCATGCTTCTGACTGTTTTGTAGAAAACGACCACCAAACCAGCGGAATCGTTGAATCAGCCTCCGATCTTCTTTCCCTTTGATTGCTGAATATCCGTACGCCATCCAGAACTTTTATGACATATCAACCCGAACAGATTTGCATGTTTGGAGAATTCCCACTCCCATCGGCTAGCTGACGAGGTGCTGTGGGTGCACGAAGGGAGCGTGGAAGTTTGGTGACTGAACGACGGTAGATACGTAGAGGAAGAAAANAAAAAGCAGAAAGGCGAATAGAGCGAGCGAGAGAGGGGATGTATTTTGGCCGGGAAACATGAGCCGCCTGAACTGCTGGTGGCGGAATCTGAAAGACTGAGATTCTTTCTTCATCATATCCATTACTGACAGATAGATGCAGAAGCCAAGGCAGAGATATCGAGCGTGTACTGATCAAGGTGATTTGATTTGACTGGACTGGACTGGACGGGACTGGACTGTGGAGCAGAGGAGAAGTTGTGCGAGAGGACCCACCGATTTCTGAAATGCCTCGAGATATTCGTTGGCTTGGTATTTTTGTGCTCGATCGACATTGCCCTGCATAGTCGCAAGGGCCTGGAGAATTGGAGCCAGAGCTTCTGGAGTCTGCAAGGTGGCCATGGCTGCAGCTGCAGTTTCGATATATTCGGGGCCAAAGAAGTTATCTGGTGGACCGATTTATGCGATGCTCGTCTCTTTTTGGTTTTCTTAGAGAGATGGGGTTTTCCCTCTGTATCGCTCCTTTCAATTTAACCCCCCCGCCTTTATCGTTTATCAAATAGCTCTCTGCTCGTAGGAACTGCTTGTGTTTCGGTTGGTTCTAGCTATCTTTCTCTTCCCTCCTTATAAAGTAGTGACGGAGGATAATGACGGATATGTATGGGAGTTATGGCTGTCAAATTTTAGCGAAGAAGAAGAAGATGGCGATGGCAGAGGCGGCGGTGGCGATGTTGAAAGTAGAGATGAAGTCAGAGGTTGGTCAGTGGGGGGAAAAGAAAAATGAGTGTTGCGAGAGACGTAAAGGATTAGCTTAGACGGATCTCGCCAGCACCAGCAGCAAACTCATCACCATCAACCAAATCAACACCATAACCACCTCAACCCGCCGTCCTTACTTCCATCCCAGCACTGGGAACGACCTTGTCTTGGCAGCATCGCGCACAATTGGTACCCGTCTATTTATTTTTGAGCTAGTGGAGTCCAGAATTTATTTTACTGCTCTACTACCCTGTGCGGCGCAACCCATCCATTTACGCGACATCTCTACAAGTTCACACGCTTAACTTCAACTTATACTCCGCTACACACAATGTCTGGGAGAGGCGGTGGAGGCGGTGGAGGCGGGCGAAGGGTCTTGCTACCTCCTATCAACTTTATATTCAAACTGTTGCAGACTCACGCGACTGTCCAGATATGTACGCGACCATCTGCGTTTTGTCGCGAATATTAAGATGGCGTCTCCTGACCATAACGTTGATTGTGAATTTCTCTAGGGCTATATGAGCAACTTCAATCGCGCATAGAAGGAAAAATTCGAGTTAGTTGCCGCTGAGTAAATGTGTTTTTTCTGATACCAAACCATTAACGAAGCTGTTTACCACAGGGTTTCGATGAATTTATGAATTTGGTGATCGATGACGCTGTTGAAATAAGATTACCAACGAAAACCGAGGAAGAAAGCCGTCGGGAGCTAGGTCTGTTTTCATAACCCTCCCATTCCCCTCTCTTAGATCGAAGTTTTCGAATTACTAACAGGTGTCCCATAGGTCGCATATTGCTGAAGGGCGACAACGTAACATGCATCGCATGTGCATCACTTGGATAAACCACCCCTGAATACAATATCAAGCCAATCGAGATGGTAGACGTTCTGCCATCCCATAAGGCAATTTCCAAACTTCGCAATGGGGGGTCAGCGGCATGTAGAATATATTTTGGATTTCCCCGGTCATGAAACCTGCCACTATTTTGCGGAATATCGAAGGATCGGATGATGGAAACCCCAACCACTTTCTCAATCAATTATCATCAGTCTAGCTTTAGGGGGGTTTATATCTATCCTCGGCGGATAACATTGCCATCTCCGACTAAAATCATTTCCAAGTTCCAGTCTGTTTCTCCGACAGGAACGGTTTTCGAAGAATCGAGAAGTTGCTCTTTCAACGCGACACCAACTGCCAGAGTCCGTTAGCTCTTCGGTCCACAGACTGTGGTGATGGATAAGGCCGGTCCACGCACCGGTAAAAGGCAGCTTTCCGCCTGTGTCATCGTGATATCTCTTGAAGAAATAATCGTAATATCCCTTGCCGTGACCTAGTCGCCTACCTGCGTCATCAAATGCCACACCCGGGACGACAATCAAGTCCAGATCCCCTTCGCCTGCCTTAGCATCCTCGATGCAGTTCCTCCGTGTCTCAAGGGATTTCCTCGTTGGAGTTGGAATCCCCCAGCTGTTTCGTTTAAGGCCCTGGTAGTCGTCAAGAGAATTCAACGATACCATATCCATTATAGAGGGTCTTGGGTCTTCATCGAGAGAAGCAGATGGCGGCGGTTTATGCGTGAATGGGATGAAAACTTGTTTATCTTCCACGTACACACCCTTGTGTTAGAATGCTGTACATTGCGCAGAGGCGCCAGGGCTCACAACTAAGTAGGTATAAACTTCAGAGAGTACCACGTTCAAATGCATCCCGTACGATTGATCCCGTATCGATCTCACCAGTGGGCATGGATAAATAGACGCTGATTCGGCGAGCCTGTTGATACTGCGGCAAGCTGGCCAGCAGGTTGAACACTACCTGAGCTGCATTTTGGACGCATGATACCATTGATGTTAGTGGCTTATTTGTCCGATTTGAGATCTTGCCTCCCCGACGGGGAGAGTTTCACATGAATGCCACCATCGACTTTGAAACGACTAACATTGTTCGTGAACGGATTTAGAATCTACTACTTCTAGCCTTCGAGCGATCAAGGTCCGTAGCTCTCGTTTGGCCTCTTGCAATGCCCCGCCCGTAGACACTCTTCTGATTGTTGGTTCCATCGCGCGGCTCTTTTCTCCGGTGGCTGGAGTGGTGTTCTGTCAAGCCAAGGCGGGAACTACGCCTGTTCGCTGCAGGTCTATCTTTAGTACCTAAGTACTTAGGTATTCAAGGAGGCCGGCTGCCCTCTTGGCACTCTTCCAAACCTCCAAATTTGCAATCAATCACCCACTCGAAATCACCAGCAATCAAGACACGCTCGCCGCGCAAGGCCCAGGAAATCAGCTTCGACAACGCCGACAGCATCACAGGAGAGGGAACAAAGGTGGACGCACCCTCTAGTAGTACGGCATAACGCGCACGTCCTTTATAATGCGGCAAAGTCTAGCGAATCCGCTGTTGCTCCTAGCACTCCTCATACAAAACGTTATTGCAGCGAATGTTACAACTTTAGATGGCACTTGGACCTCAAAATCTGATACCGTCGTAACCGGACCGGTAATTTCCAACCATACCCTGTCTGCACTTCTCGTTCATGCCCACGCGATATCATCTACAGCCATTGTTGCTAACCAGCCCTCTAGGACTTTTATGATCCTATTGGGGAGCGACTTATCGAGCCGAGGTTACCGGGAACATCTTTTTCTTTCACCGCCGATGGGTATTTTGAAGAAGCGATATATAACGTCGTTGGAAACCGTGCGTATCTATCTACCCCATGGAAAGAACTGCGCATCATAGAACTAGACATTAGCCTGACTGATACCGTTGCCTGCCCTTTAGCGACAACCCCTAAATGTCCCACTGCTATTATAATCTGGCAGCACGGCAAATATACACTTTATAAAAACGGCTCTTTGGTCTTATTCCCGTTTGAATCGGACGGGAGAAAGCTATGGTCTGACCCATGCAAACAAGACAAATCAGTCTATACTCGATATAATCAAACCGAACTGTATAGGGTATGGCCACTTTCGACGCAATAACCGCCCACCAAGCCTTTATTTACTAATTTGATTCTACCATCAGTCATGGGATATTGTGTTGGATGACTATCGTGGTCAATACCGCCTGAACCTTTACAAATTCGACGGTGCACCAATGAACCCGCTGTATGTCGAAGGGCCCAAAGTAGCATGATCTCGCTGTGCTACTGTGCTAACCGTAAATCTTTACTAGATATCTAACATATAAGCCCCCCCAAATGCTTCCGACCACAACTCTAAACCCTGTTCAAACTCCAACTGCGGCCCCAACTACGTCCTCAACCACAGCTTCGAAAGTTAAAAGATCTTTGATGGGAATTCAGGCCAAGATATCAGACACGGTCATAGCTGGAGACCTCGATTACTGGTGGTATATGGCCCTAGGCGTAACGCTAATTGGTGGTTTCGGCTGGTACTTCGTGTGAAAGAGAGGATACTGTTTTTGGGTTGCATAAATATATCTAGAGGCATATGGTAAATGTGGGCGCAGCGTTTCTGTGTTTGGCATCTTTGTTTCCGTTCTTGAAGGGATCATTGTGGGGCGTCAGCGTTATGACATGTAATTTTAGGCGGCTCAGACTAGCATCCATGATGGTGGTTTTCGTTTTAGAGGCTTAGCGCAGCACTGCGTTCAATTTTCTTTTTGCAATGTTATACCTCAGCGGAGAAGTTCGTAAGGATTTACATAGTGATTATGATATTAAAACACTCTGACCACACATACTTTAAATTCTAAGCTATATGATCACCGAGAGCCCCGGCCTCTGCCTTTCGAAGGTGAAGTATCGTGTTCATCTTCGTCATCATCCTCACCATATGTCGAAGACGAAAAGTCTGCTCTGGGCGTTGTCAAATGCTCTCCACGGTCCTGAAATTTATACGGTGTCAACAGAGGGCTAAGAGCTATTTTCGGACGAGGTTTGAAGGGTTCTTCCTCAAGCTCTTCTTTCGACCACGTTGGATCGGGAAGCACACGATGGGACCGGACTGGTGCAGGAGTGTCGGTAGACGTGGTGATCTGGGCAACCATCTGACCTATCGATTAGCGCCTTATCCAATTGATACCAGTATAATACCAGGAATTTGAAAAATACCTTCTCAACCATGTACTCATCGGCTGAATCTTCTTCTTCGTAGGAGGAAATGCGCCTGCGGTCTTTCGGCAGAATTACTTTTCCCTCAACCGCAACTACAGGTTCCTGCGATATGCCCTCGACATAGTCCCGTGGCAATGTAGATTCTATGTCATCGTCTTCCTCATAAGTTGGCTCCGTCGGTTTAGGGGGGGGTGGAGGGCTTCGCAGGCGCTTAGGCGTCACTATTTTTACAGGTTCTGGAGCTGGATGTTGAGGTCCTGACAGTACGAGTGGCGACTTCTCAATAGCAAAGGGTTTGGGAATTTGAAGAGCATTGAGGCCTGAACGGATGGGATTTTGGGGCCCTATTGAATCAACTGGAAGATGTGCGGTAAGCAATTTCAACGCCTCTTCTTCTGTGATATCTTTGCTAGCGGATTGTTGCTTAGGTTCTGTTGCTGGGATGGGCTCTTCTTCCTCCTCTTCCTCCTCATTTTCACCATATGTATTGGCATATGACAAAGTACCTAGCTTGCGCCTGGATACTCGGATAGTCTGCAGTTCTTTCCGCATGCTGTTGAATAGCTTTCCAAACTCATCATCTACAGAAGGCAGCGGCAATTGCGTCCCTTCTTGTAGAGTGAAGGCGCTAGCATGAAGATCCTATTGGCATATTAGATGATGATCTACAAGCATGGTGGTTTGAATTGGATACTACCTGGTGCTTATTGAAATCGATACCCAGCCCACCACCAACATCGGCTGCAAAGCTAACCTTCTTCCCGGAAAGAGACCTTTTAGAGCCTGTCCTCTCCTTCAAAAACTTTTCATTGAACTCCGTCCATCGTGATAATCGCTTTTCATGAATTTTCAATGCCTCTTCCATCTTTTGGAGCTCTGTGCCATTGTTACTCGAAGAACCTTTTTTGTTAAAAAATCCAGTTTTCAGCAGTCTTTGAAAGGAGGCCTCAGACCAAAGTTCTTGCCCGGGGCCATCGTTCTGCTCGGGTATCAGGAGCTTGTATATTGCCTGATCGCCAACCCAATTCTTCTCCCACATTGAGATAACATCCTTCTCCCGAGCGTCTAGGTACTTTCGTGACCCTCGTGCGACTGCTGTTGCGTCCTCTTTCCCGGAAACTACTTGTTCCTGCTCTTCTAGCCTCCGGGAAGCCAGAAACCATCTCTGCTTGTCGACAAAGCGTCGTTGAAGAGTACCCCTGAGAGAGCTTTGGTATGCAATAGTGAGAGCGCTTATAGTATCCGTGTCCGGCTGTGGACTCAGGGCTTCATCAAATGCTAAATTGTATACCGTCGGTATTGACGTCTAGTTAGCAAACTGCATAAGCAACCTAAGACTACCTAGGGCTTCAGCTTATAGATTTGTATACCTATCGAGTTTCCAACTCCGTCTTTGTGCTCTCGTTCCACAACTTTTCTTAACGCGATAGTGGATAACGATAGGAGCAACTCTTCGTACCGTTCACCCTGGCATTCGTCAAACATGCTCTTCCGAATGATGACTGCATTGTGAAATACGCCCGTCTTCTTAAGGTCATTCAACCAGTTTATGACAGCTGCGCGAAAATTCTTTGACTGAGCAGGCTCGTAGATTGGCCAAATCCCTGCAAATCTCTAAGAAAGAGGAGATGGTGACGATTGGAGCATTAGAGCAGTTATTCTGCTACCAACTTGGCGGCTTGGCCGCTACTTGTCCTAGCCACCTAGGTATTAAGGGTAAAGAGATGGTCATACAGATTTGGACTCGACGGGGTCGTATCGATCAAAGATGTGGTGCACGATATGCTCAAAGGCCCTACTCTTATTCTTCCCCAGCGAGAATGTCTCCGCGTTGATGGGCAGGTCCGGCTGCGGTGGGAGATCGAGGAGACGGAGGTTCGTGAGCAGAAGCCCCACTGCCGTGGTTTCGGTGGGCGTTTTCATCGTTGTTATTGTGTATCGATGTTTCGCAGTGGCGGCGAGGTTGGCCGGATCGGCTTTGCATGTGGAGAGGAGAGTCCCCGTTTGGTGCGCCGAGTCGTGACGTGCCGCCGATAAATAACGGCTGGCGCCAGCCAACCAGCCAGCAACAGCCCGTTCCCCTTCTTCTTCTTCTTCTCTCCTACTAGACGATAGCAACCATGTCTCCGGCTGCCATGGCTCTCAAGACGAATGGTGGTGAGTGTTCCACGACCGCGGGCTAACAAACGCTATACAAGAGGCTAATGAATATTTCAAAACAGCCGACGCCAACGATTCCTGGTCTGTCACCAAAGGCAAGGAACCCGTTGTCCCTGGGCTTGACCCGCATGCTGCTAGAAGCCCAAGAAGAAGAACGGGTGGCTAAACGAGCCAGTGAAATACAGTTCTAAATCCCTTGCCAACACCTCCAACCGGTCCAACTACCTCCCCAATAGCTTTCCTTCACGTTATCGAACGTCTCAAAACGACTAAGAGAGAAGGCTGGAAGAGGCACGGGATCATCAATGGAGGTTAGTGATAGCCTGCACCGTTGTGACTGATCGAGATGTTTTGCTGATTTAGCTCCATAGAAAGCATAGCAGACCATATGTACCGCATGTCGGTTATTACAATGCTTTGCCCAGATCCTAACATCAAGAAGGATAAGTGCGTTAAAATGGCTATTGTCCACGACATGGCGGAGAGCTTAGTTGGAGATATTACGCCTCTCGACGGCGTCCCAAAGCGTGTGTAACAGCTATCTCAGATTAAGCTTCAAGGCTCCAACTATTAACACTTCGCCATTTGCCATATCAGCGGAAAAACACCGTCGTGAGCTAGAAACAATGGAATATCTCACCCAAACGCTCCTCGCGCCTATATCCGAGGCAATCGCTAGCGAATTCATGGATTTATGGAATGAGTACGAGGCTGGACAAACTCCCGAAGCGGTTTTCGTAAAAGATGGTTAGTCTGTTCTAGGGTCACATTCTATTTACCGATAGCTCACGCCTTTAATTGCAGTTGATCGCTATGAACTTATTCTTCAGACTATCGAGTATGAGAAGGCACACAAACTTGACTTGAAAGAATTTCTTCACGTAGCTGAAGGCGTGAAAACGCCGTATATGAAGGAGTGGATTCTAGAGGCTCTGGCTAGGAGGGACGAGAACCTCAGCATAGATGTCAGAGTGGCCAACTAACGGATACTTTCCGACTACCACAATAACAATGCTCGAGCTAAGTGATGTGGGGAGCAATACCGTATACTTTGCCACGACTGGCATCGTTTTCTTTGACTTCCTTTCTTAGAATTCCTGTTGGGTTATCCCAGGGGCAAATATAGATATCATTGAACAAACGGCGGGGACTTCTTTTGGCTTGGACCCAGAGAAGTGGTATTGAAGGCGTTCTGGTTAATCGGGGTTGTGTTTCATAGAGTCAAGGCAAGGTCTATTCTACAGCTTCGCGAGCGATCCGTAGCTTAGCGCGCACCGGGATTATCGAGTATCTTCAATTCCAAACTATATAACAAGTTCTGATTATGTCTATTGGGGGGGGGTTCTTATACAATTTCATCCAAATTCCGGCTTCTAGCCTCTAGCCCATCGTCGGCCACCACAAGTTAAGAATAGTTAATAGCTTTCCCCAACCTTCTCCGCATATCTAACGGCGCAGCGTTGCGTCCTGTGTCCTACAGTCAATGCGAACGCCGCGCAATATCTGAAAGCTCATACCCTAGCTTGTGCTTTTCGTTGCTCTTCTTCCTTCTGTTTCTTCATCAATATTTCGAATCTCGCGGTCCTCCAAGTATGGCCATGTCGCCTGTCCAGTTCCAACAAGGGAAACGAGATGAGGCATATCAAACCCCAGAACGTATAAGTCCACCCAACGCCCATGCTAGTCAACATGATGTCCACCACACTAGTCGATAGGGCACCGAACATACAACGGCACAGGTTTCCCGACGCCGTGGCCGTCGCTGGCGATTCTGGGTAAAGGTCGACTAGGAAAACCGAAACCGTCTTTCGAGGTAAATTTGAGTTAGCTTCACGTCGTAACCATGGAATGACGAGAAAATATAATGGAAATTAACGAACGAGCCCGCGATCAGAGCAACTTACATTCACGACGCAGATAGTCGTAAAACCCATAATGAATAGAAGAATAAGTGGTGCGGCCACATGCTGTCGGAAAATCCCATTTTATGTCAACATAAATCTCGATCTCCCGCTCGAAATAAGTGCTTGATTAAAGAAGTAGGTACTTACCGTTCGGCAATACAAAGTCCACCCATAGGGAACAGTTGCCGCAATGCACAGACCCATAGACCACCATACGCTCCTTAGCCTCGCCTTTTCTATAGGAAACTTTGACATATCGGCTAGTTTCCTGCGATCGACTTCGATTCCTGCCCTCTTAGATATTATGCGGAAATCTCTATCCAGCATTTTTCCGTTTGCAACGCTAGCTATTATTGCTCCTGCGCCGAACGAGAAATAGCAGAGGCCAATCTGTAATTCGTTATAACCATATATTTCTGTGAAGAGTTTTGGGATGCTAGCTGTGACAGCATAGAACGAAGCGTAATAGATGCTCATCACAAAGAGTATGATGCTAACGTCTTTGTTGAAGATTATCACGATGCTGCGAAAGGGGTTCGGGATCATATCCCGCACAGTCCTCTTTTTTTTAGTCTGGCCTTCAGATAGCTGGTTTTGAGCTGGGCTGATCAGCTTTTGCAGAGGTGCCCGGTTCAAGAGAGATGGGGGAATATCACCGCTCCCAACAACTTTACGGTTTGTCTCTGGGAGACCCAATGCCATAAGACCAACCGTGATACCTGAAAAGATGACTAGAAACCAGAATATCCATCTCCAGCCCGCCCGCTGTGCGATTGCACCACCGATAATAGGGCCTAGCGCGGGAGAAGAGAGAGGGAAGGCATTCATCATGCCCATATACTTACCTCTTTCCGCCGAAGTCGAAATATCAGCCACCGTACCAAATCCGATGGCAACAGTACCTGTAACGGGCAATATCGGATAACGGTTAGCCCAGTCCTTCGTAAATCTACGCTTCTTGGTTATAAATAAAATATAACAAGCAAAAGGTTTGCGGCGAAGGGGCCTACCTGAACTACCAGCACTCTGCAACATCCTTAGTAAGAGCAATGCGACCAGGCTCTTTTGTAAGGCTAGCCCAACGCAGGCACCCACATAAACGCATAATGTGAGAAGGTACACGGGGCGTCTGCCCAAGCTATCCGACAGCTCGCCCGTAAAAGACGGGGTGATGGCTTGAAAGATCAGGTAGGTTGTCAGTGACAAATTCACGTCGGTTGATGTTATCCCCAACTCCTGTTGGACTGGCAGTAGTGCGGGCAAATAGACGGTTGAACTGAAAGGAGAAAAGAAAGCTGCCATGGTAGTGAGGATCACGATCCAAATCTTCTGAGAGGATGTAAAAATTGAATAAGGTGTAGCTTCTGTCTCCTTATTGGAAGTAGAAGCTACAGCAATATCTCCTCCTTCTTTCTTTCCCCCAGGACCCGTATCCTGAGGAGCTTCGACTTGGCCAATGTCTGATTCACCATTTTTCTCGTGGATCGCTTCTTCTTTACTCATGGCAGATATATAAAAGTAGAGCTTTAGACCAGGTCTCCGAGGGTCTCCGTGCGAATCATGCAGGTACACAGTATGTGATAATTGCTTGAGCGTATATGGACAAGCCTATGGGTCCAGTCTGGAGCTGCTGCAACCTTTCGCGTGTTGGGCTTGTGGTATTTGTGAAAAGAGTCTGTCGACAATTGAACAAAACTTAGCAGTGATGGACTCGTCCTTGAAAGATTGAAAACTCGACGTTCCAAAGGAAGAGGAAAAAGAATTAGTTTCTTCAGGAGACTTGGGGCGTCTCGCAGTGTCCATTCCTGTATTTCATCTCGGATACTCGGCCGGAGTTAATGAAGACTATCACCGTCCCTTAAGCTCTTCTCTCCCTACGAGAAAGGCACCGCGCCTTGGCATTAATTCCGTGTCGTTTAAGAGGACGTCACAACACATGAGCACGTGCTGGGACGGAATATATGATATCTTTCGGTCCATCGGTAGCCACCGAAAGCGCCGCAAGCCCGAACCAACTCAACTATGGCCACTCTCGCATCCTATAAGGATAGGAACTTCCTAGCTGTTATCGGAGATGAAGTATATCTTCCTTCACAGGTTCTTTGTTATTATGCTTGTTGTTGGCTTGGATATGCTATTGCTAACCTTCATCATCTTGGTTGTGCTGTAGGACACGGTAACTGGCCTTCTCCTGGCGGGGATAGGTGTAAGTACCAGACACGCACAATATGCTCTTCCGATGCGCTTGTTGGTGATGCGTATGCTTACTTGTTGATTCGGGCCATCGAACAGCATGTGACAACTGGCGCGACCGCTACTCGTAACTTCTTCATCGTTGATCCGAAGACCGAGACCGAAAAGATTGAGAGGTCTTTTGATGATTTAACGACTCGCAAGGACATTGGCATATTGCTCATCAACCAACATGTATGTCTTGTCTTCTATGGTGGCCCGGGAGGGAGGCATTCTAGATATCCTTAACCTTTCTTGGAGGAGCACTTACTAAACAAATCATGGGCCATTCTATCACAGGTCGCCGAGAAGATACGATATAAGATCGACATGTACACGGCTGCGTTCCCAGCTGTGCTGGAGATTCCATCGAAAGACCATCCGTATGACCCAGAGAAGGACAGCGTGTTGAAGAGAGTTCGCAAATTGTTTGGTGAATAGAGTTTGTAGATAGGGTGTATGCTTGGAGCGTATTCTGAAGACAGCCACGAACGTTCAGCCACATCGATGAATTACAATAAAATACGATATTATAGTTATAGATATGAGCTGAGATGAAGGTATCGCATTTGGTCTCTTGAGTCTGTGATTCGAACCTATTTCGAGGGCTAGAGATATGAAACTTGACTACCGAACGAAATAAAAGAATAGTATGTGATATTTATGCTCCAAACGCTGCAATCTAATCGCACACTAATGCTGCGTGCGGCTTCCATAATACCATGTCAAATATGAATCTAAACAACAAACAAATAGGGCGAAGAAAGGAAGAAATGCAACGTATTCCAGCTAGGATCAATCTGTTGGAAAGTTTAAACCTCAATTACGAAAAGCGATGGGCAGGTACAATAGAATCGACCTTGGCGTTGATATTGTTTAGGGGTCGTCTTTTTTTTCTTTTTTTAGAAACTGCGAACTTAATGAATGTTATGATACCGAGGCAAAGTTCTGGCTAGAAACCCGGGTGATAGTGCCGTTTCCTCTCTATATACCGTTCGGGGGGAGATTATAGGGTATGGAAATTCACTTTAAGAGCTGTTAAGCAAGTGATGTGGATGTCATCCCAAGTGAAAAGATGAGCCAATACGTCAAATTTCCCCTATACAGTATAGGTTACAGTCAGCCACGTCTTTTTATAGGAATGTGAAGGCAAAAGCAGAGTTGTTCGTTGCATACCGGCGGGATCTCATTGGGTAGCTCCACATCCTTCGTGATGTTTAGTGGGCCCTTTTTGATAGGACAAGAAACGTCGACTTCTGCCTTTTCCACATTCTCGCAGAAGTTAAGCCATTTGTCCTTAAGTAGATATATGTAGCCAAGTTTGACAGTGACCTTGATATATGCGCCATCCTCGATATCTTTATGGACCGTGCCACAAGCTTCCAAATGTAAGGGCTTGCCACTAAGAGGATAAAAGAAGCGTTAGTGTTTGGTACCAACTTACTCTAAGCTGAGGGTAAGTAAGGAAGAAGGTTCACGAACGCAACAGGTGGATTTGGGGTGATGCTGATTTTGTCTATTGTGACCAGGTCCGCCGACGGATCGGAACAGTAACAGAGTGGGGAATCTCCGGGAACGCGACGAAGTTCTTGGTCAGAACCAATAGGGCTCTGGTCGTTGATATGAAAATCAATCGCGAATGCTGAAACTGAGGCGACAGCAGCGGCCGATACGGACAGGAGGTTGAAGAACTTCATCTTGATATAATTTCGAAGGGGGAGGTGCCGATGGCAAGTCGCAAACGTGAAGGGGTGAGATGAAGGAGAAGACTGCTTAACGGTGCGACAGTTTTCTTGGCCGGTATCGGGTCAGTTTAAAATGGAGAGAAAGGGTTGGAGTTCGAGATGGAAAGCTCTCGGGGGAGACACCAGCAGCGGCGGCGGTGGCGGCGGAAGGAGGGCGAAATTTGGATTTTATGATCTTCTGATGCGATGATGACGATGAAATGTATGACCGCGGCCAAGCATTTTAACCAGCCATTCCACCCAAACAGGGAAGGCTGAGCTCAGCAATGTGACCACCCAACAGGCATCAGCACGGAGAAACAACGAAATCAACGGAGCATAACGCCCACATGAGACGAGGAGGCGTTTAGAATTCCATCAGCAGGCAGATATCAATCGGTATCTTATAAAGCAGCGATATAAAGCAACCGGTGCGTGTTTCTGTTTTCGACTACGACCAACAAAATGCCTGACAATCGCCTACCGAACCATCTCTCACGAAGTAGGTTCGTTATGTCGCAGCGCTGCTGGAAGCATCTGCTCAGCATCGTACATAGTAACCTTATGGTAAAACGCCTTCCTTCGCCGCGATTTCAGTATACGCCAACTTGAACAGAGGCTTCAACGATGTATGGTATAGCAATACTGCATCGACTGTCGGCCAGCGAGCTGATCAGCGGTTGTATACTTCTAGCCATCAGCTATTGGCCCCGGAAACCGGATGCATGAGTGGTTATATCGAACAAAACTCCTCGTCGACGTGACTGACGGGTCGCGAACTTTTTCTCATGGCGGCGATGACGATTTCCGCTCTCTCTCACAGCTTCTTTCTGACAGACAGAAAGAGGAACCGAAAAGAAAAAAGCAAGGATTAGGGTGGTTCCCGCACTAATGTATGCTGGTCTCTTTGCAGAGTCCATGCATGACGCCATACTCGAAAGGGTTTGGTTCCGAAGTGGGTGGGTGTGGTATCTCTCCCTCGTTACGACAGACAAGACCGGCTTATCTGTTTGTGAAGTCCGGTTGGACCAAGTGCTTAACTTAGCACTGAATATATTGCGACAAGACGGGAATTTGTTGATTCCAGTTGCGTTCGCACTGGTCCTTTTCACGCATTCACATATACATACATACACACACACACACACACACACACACACACGCACGCACGCACATCGACCCATGCTGATAGGGGGCGTGCGGGTGCGCGCACAGTGTGTCTGGCGGTACAGAATTTTTCTTAGGTGTCTACGGAGACTTCAGGATGCATGCAGCAGCAGCAGCCCAGCTGCTTGGTAAGGGAAAACTACTTAGTTCTGGTGGGTGCCATGAGTCGCCTCCTTAATGGTGGGCGGGGATAAGCAAAGGAAGCTCGTCTGGAGGCGCTGGTGCACAATATCTGGACAGATGGAGAATGGGAGTGGCGGAGAGGGAACCGGCGATGAAGCAGAGAGAGCTGTCGCAGGTGAGTAGCATTAAGGGGCTCTTTCTTAAGAAGGAGCGAGTGGACGATAACAAAAATAAACAAATACAGGCAGGAAAATGAGCAACTCAACAACACAAATCCACGGGCAAACGCAACGCAACAACACACGACCACCGGTTTGACGCCGTGGTCTCTCTCCGTCTGGTCGCTTTCCCGCCCTTCTCTCTCACTTTCTTCGCTCACTCTCTCTCTTTCTCTGGCTGATTTTGCTCTTCCCTCGCCCTTCTCTTCTCTCTCGCTTGCTCGCCCTTCCCTTTTTTTCTCCCTCTCTCTCACCGCCGTTTTTTTATTATTATTATTATTATTTTTTTATTAGTCCGCTCACACTCTCTCATCATTCATTCCTCCTTCCTCCATCACCACCCTTACTACAACAGCTTTCTTCACCAACTTCTGCCGCCAGCTTTATCGTCGTCACTGTCGCCTGCCGCCCCTCCTCAAAGCCAATCCAATCTCTATCGCCGGGACGTCATTCTCCGTCTCCATTTCCCTCGTTCGTCATCTCGTCTGCCACTGGTCTGCTCCCCGATCTTCCCTCCTTCCTTTCCGCCCCCGCGATTGTTTTTGTTTCCTCCCTCTCCCTCTCCTTTTCTCTTTTTGACGCCTTCGCCACCCTTCACGATCTTCGAGATGCCTTTGATTTCCTTCCATTAAGAGTGCCTCTCCTAATTCATTGACTTGTCGCAGCCGTTATCCTCTAGGTCACCTACTCTACCAGCCCTAGATACTTTCGTGGTCTCTTATCGGTCAACTTCAGCTTGACGATTCCTCCCACCCCCCCTGATCCGACACACGCCATCTACTGCCACGATCTTCTTCAACTCGCCGGCTAGAAAGAACTACGGCAGACTCTCTTCCTTACCGAGCATCTCAATAAAACCTGCGTCTTTCCTCTCTCTTCATCCTCTTTCGTTCCCCATCCATTGACGACGAGGATGATCATCCGGTTAATACACTTATAAACTCACCTGCCTTCCTTTTCTATCGTGTCCTCGCCACCTTGAGAGAGGGCTTCATCTTAAGCTAGAATGAATGAGGTTCTCACAAATGGCTCGCGTCCATCCCCCACCCCGTCAAACCCGTTGTCTGCTAGAAACTCCCTCCTACCTCTGGATCTCCCGAACGCCACGACGAATAGTGAAATCCGGTGCTTCTGTGGATATGATCAGGACGACGGTTTCACCATAATGTGCGACAAATGCTCACACTGGCAGCACGGAATATGCGTTAAAATAAATCCAAAAAACGTTCCTGAAACCTTCATCTGCTATTATTGCGAGATCCGGGATCTTCATCAAACTGATGTCAAGAGGGCGAAAGACATCCAGTCAAAGCGCATCGAGGGTGAGGGACGAAAGGCGCCGGCCCACCCGAAACGATCTTCTGGAACTTCCCATCGAAAACGAGAAACGAATGGCTCCTTACACTCTAGAAGCGTCTCGGAGAGCTTATCGCACAAACCCCCAAGTCCTAAAGAACAAATAACCGGAAAGTCTAGAGCAAGACAGCGGCCGATACCCCCACAACCGCACGCTAGTCTTCCGGATACCTCTGCTTCTCCGGACGAACATTCGCCTACCGGAAAAAGCCCGAGCATCGAGAGGGAACTTGGCTCGGATTCCGAAGTCCCCCCTTCAGTCTACACCAAAGAATACAGCCCAATATCTTCCAACACAATAGTTTCGCCAGAGATCGATCACAGGATCAAAACTTGGACTCACGATGTCTTAACTCGCTCAAAGCCCGCAATAACTGCCACGGATTCCTCGATACCATGCATCCCTCGACGATATTCGGCATCTGAATTTCACGAACTCATACCATCCGGGCATACTGTAAGATGGGTTTCTTCTCCGGAAGAACTCTCTGCACTTGGAGGACCGCTTATCCGCCTCGTGGCCGATGCACCTTCCAAACCGGACCAGTTTGTTGTCGAATACGTTGGTGAAATCGGCTCTAAGGCTAGTTACATCCAAGATACCCTGAATCAGTACCAGCGGATCCGGCACCCGAAAGCCTTTGTCTTATTCCACCCTCAACTTCCAATCTATATTGATGCTAGACGGTGTGGGTCCGAAGCCAGATTCGTCCGTAGAAGTTGCCGGCCTAATCTCAAATTCGAGACGACAATAGTCGATGGCACCGACCTAAGATTTGCTCTCTACACAAACCAATCAATCGAACGCGGTTCCGAATTAACCATTGGTTGGGAATGGGATTCTTCTCTTCCGTTTTTCAAACTTCTGAGCGACGATGTTTCGCTTGAAGATCTAGAGCCTGAGCAACTCCAGAAGATGTCAACCTGGGCAGAGATTATCACTGGGACTGTTGGTGAATGTGCTTGCACAGATCGGGATACCTGTATAATGGCCCGGTTAAAAGGAGAAATTACGGTCGGGAAATCGGAAAAGCAGTCTAAGACAGGGACTAAGCGTCGCTGGCGAGAGATGCAAGATTCAAACCCTTCTGGTCGTGATCAGAATCCCGAAAAACATGATCCGGAAAGCAAATACAAAAGACGTTCCTCAAGCACATCCTCCCATCGCAAGTCTGAAAGCCGAGATCGAACGCCTACCTTCCCCTCTGCGGAGATTACACAGAGCAGTGTCATAACGGACCAGAATTCATCGGCAAGAGAGGCCAGGAAAATGAAGGAAACCATCAATCTTATTGAAAAGCTAACGAACCCAGACTCTTCCCGCGGAAACAAGCGAATAAAACGGCCGATTGCTGGGTCACAGCCTCCCACCCAATCGTCTTCTGGTGGAATGCCTGATTCTATGGAAAGGCCACCAAAGCCCTCGATTGACCAAACTATGCCACACACCTCAACAATGACAACAACAACAACAACAACATCGTCGTCGTCGTCGTCGTCGTCGTCGTCGTTGTCGTCGTCAATAGCCACAACTATCGGGCAAGCTTCCACTCTTCTAGACGTGGTTCGCACTGTCCAGAACAGCAAAATGCTACTTAACGGGATATCATCGCAACGAGTTGTCACTAAGACCTCATATGTTGATGGCGGTGTGCAGACTGAAACCGATGTCCCTGTCCGTGCTCCACCGAGTTCTTTACCGACAAGCCGAAAAATGAGAATTCTTGCTGAGTTTCGAGCACAGAGCCAACAGCGAGAGCGAGCTTTAAGAAAACACCTTTCTATTGTCAAGGAGGAGGAGTTGATAGCAAAAGAAATTACGGTTGACAAGGACATCCTAATGACTGATGCAGACTCTTGTGACAAAATCAGCCCTCTGGAATCGTCTAATATTAATGATGACAAGTTACCAAATATTGTGCCTATCAGCAGTTCACAAATGATACAGGACCCTGTTATCAAAACCGAAGTTTCAGCTCCAGCAGATATCAGTACGAACGGCATTTCTCCGAATGGGATTCATGTCCCAACTCCAGATCCTATCCCTATTTCACTGAAAACCACAAATCTTCACGTCCAAATGCCATCGACACAGTTTCCCTCTGATGCGCCAGCAACTCCAGCTCTGCAAGGCACTCTAAAGTCGTCGTCACCAATCTTGTCTACCCCAGCGCCGATACAACTACCTCTAATCGCACCGACAACACCGAATACAAGTTCGTCAGCAAACGCAGCTCAGCAAGTTGTGCCAACTCCAGCGGTTCACAAAAAAATGAGTCTGAGCGAGTATTCGCGGAAGAGGGCAGAATCTCAGAAGAAGGATAGGAGCTCTCCGGTAGCGACCAACGGTGTTGTGTCTGTGGTAGACGCTGAAGAGACAAAGGCTCATGGCCCAATAGAATCTACCATGATGGATATAGATCCTCCAAACCCTATTCCTAATCTTCCAGTCAATGGTTATGGGGTTTCATGAGGGTTGATTCTAAGGATGTGTTTAACTCATCGGACTAGAGGGCGTTTTTGTTTGATTATGTTGTCCTTTTCCGTTTCCTCTTCCTTTTCCTTTTGTTATTTTGGATGAACTTAGATACCTTTTTTCACGGCGAGGAGTTCTGGGAATGCTTTTTCTTACTTTTCTGTATTTGCCTATGGGAGGCCCTTTCTATCCTTGTTTTGGGTATTCTGATTTAATCTCGGGTTATGTTACAATTACTCGGTATTCTTGTTTCTATTATTTCCCTCTTATTTCAACAGCTTAGCGGCTGCAGACAGCTTCTCGATTGCAGCACCGAACCTCTTCCCTGTCTTTCACTTGAATCCACCATGGCTTTCGTATTTCACCTGTAAGCTGGCACGACGTCTCTGATTTATCGATACACTCAAAATTACCGCTGGTGTTCTTCCTCCTGGACTTTTTTTTCTTTTTTTTCTTTTCGTTTCTCTCTCCTGCATCTGTCGTTTCTGGCTTGTGGGGGCGTCAAAAACTGCAAAAAGCTTACAGATCTTTTGAGTACGGTTACCCTGGTGTCCCGCCCTTCCCTATTCTTACTTCATTTCCTGTACATTCACCTTTTTTGTTGGAGGCCTTTTTTTTCTTTTGGTGCTTCCTTCTTCCAACTTACTAGTTAAGTTTGTCTGAGTGCCATGTCCTCGTCTACTTGGCTTCTTTTTTGAACAGGACAGGCGAAAAGCTGGGAGTAGGACCCTATCCCTCCTTACATGTTACTATATAAATCATAAATTAATCGACTATGATGAAGAGAGACACTTGAGAATAGCTTGGTCAATATAGCGCGTAGCAATTACGAGAGACTCTAGCCAAGTGATATATTATTTGGTCTTTGGTTCTCCTCAATTAACTTCACCTAGCGACATCCCAAGATGCGCCCCACAATTATTTCGGTCCCTCGGAGAGGAGGATCAAGAGACAAGACACTGGGACAAATATACCTAGGTATTTTAGAATGGTGAAGAGGCTAAGTTAATAATACTACGGAAGAAAAATTATTACTAATAAAAACAATGATATCCGAAACAACATTGGCCATCCTGTGTGAACTAAAAGAGATCGCTGTGAAGGAAAGTACGACTGAGGAAGGCTTTTATCGTTTCCCTCCCCGTTTGACCCCCCTCTTCCTACGCGAAGCACGACTGATGAAACGAAAAGCAGAGGGAGACAAAGAGAGAGGAAGTGATTGAGACAATACTGCGATCTGCGAGCAAGAAAGGTGGAAGGAACAACGCAAACCCGCAGCCGTGGGGAATAACATGAAAGAGGATGGGCACCCGAAAATAGAAAGACGCAACGATAAGAACAATTAAAATGAAGACTGTCAAGAGATGTTTTTAGTTTCCGGCCTTCTTGTATGCTTCGTCAATTTCGGTCTTGTAGTTCTCAGTCAAGCCCCTTCTGTTGAGTTTCATGGCGGCGGTCAGGAGGCCCTATATATGCGCAAGTGATACAAACTTCTATTAGCCATTTGTTCTCTGTCCTACCATGGGAACTTGTAATACGCAAAAGGTAAATAAGAGGGGGCTGGGTGGGGAAGAAAGAGATTGCAAAGTATGGTACGTACACTCTGAGGTGTCCACTCTTCTTCGGCAATGACCACACCATCAATCATCTCGATACCGATTAAACCTCCTCTCTTTCCAACGACAAGGAGATCCTTCAGAACGGCAGACTGGATTTTAGAATTATGTGCAATGGTTCCCAGGTCGTCAGTGGGAACGCCAAGGTCTTGAGCTAGCTTCTTGACATTGACTTCGTGAGGCTGAATCAGCGCAACTGGCTTGGCCTTCTGCGGGTCGGCGTAAATGCAAATGTTGTTGACATATTGACAAGACCTGTAAACGGATTCGAGCTAAAACGCACAAATAGGTCAGGGAGCCGATCTTCGTAGCCTCTCGTTCTACCACCAGGAGGGAAGGCTGAAATTATTTACCTTCTCCAGCGCAATGTACTCTCCATGCAACGTCTTAACCAGATTCTTCTTGCGGTCAATAATCCGCAAATGACCTTGCGGAGTCCACTCGCCGACATCTCCAGTCTTGAACCAACCATCCTCAGTATATGCATCCTTTGTCTCCTTCTCATTATTGTAGTACTCTTTGGCAACAGCTGGCCCACGGATCCAGATCTCGCCTTGTGAGGGTTTACTGGCAGTCGAGTAGCCAGCGTCGAGATAGTCAACTAGTTTGATCTCTACTGCTCCGACAGGGGCTCCAAGTGACGTCGTCGAGAATTGATATGGGTTCATGATACATCCATTTCTAGAGGATGCAGAGTTAGCACTGGACTCAAAATTAGTTGACGAAGCAGAAACTTACGCGCATGTCTCTGTCAAACCATATCCAATGATCATCGGGGCGATAGCCATAGAGATGAAGTGTTGGGTCTCTTTAGACAGTGCGCCGCCACCATTGAAACAAACACGAAGACGGCCACCAGTGGCCTCGCGGATCTTACTGAACACCACTGCATCGAGGATACCGGTTCCCGGAATTCCCGTGTTCAACAAGAAAGATTTAGCAGACATCGCGCCCCAGAAAAGTTTCTGCCGGATTGCCGGCAGTTGCTTGACACGGCCCTCGACTCCCTTTTTAACCGTCTCCCAGACCTGAGGGACGCCGATAAGAATAGACGGCTTCAATTCACGGATATCACCAGCGCAATTCTTCATCGAAGCATCGGTCAGGGTTCTGATGGCACCGTAGCCCAAAGTTCCACCCCAGTAGATAACAGCATTCTCAAAGGCAAATTCGAGGATGTGGGCAAGTGGAAGGTATGCTAAAAGGGTGTCCTCTCCACCAACGAACTCGCCAACAGCGGTATGAATACCGGCAACTATTGTTTGGGTGTATTAGTATGAGTGCTAGCTTTCGCAAAATTTGATGGGTTGATCCCACTTACCAGCTGCAACGACATTGGCCTGGGTGATATAGACACCTTTCGGAGTGCCAGTAGAACCGGATGTGTACATGATGCATGCGAGTTCGCTAGCTTCGCACGGATTTGGCTCGGCCGGTTGCTCCTTGCCTTTGGCTTTCAGAGCTTCCCATGACATAATGGTCAGGTGAGGATGCGCGCTTTGAAGCTTTTCGACATGTTCCGCATTTGGCTCGCCATCGGCATCGTTATAAATGATCAAGGTAACTTCTTTAGCTGTCTTTAGCGGTTCGACAAGGTTGTTCACAAGATGCGCATCAATAACGATGGCTTTGGCGCCGGTTTCGACTAAAGCGTGAGTGAGACCACTTTGTCCGAGAGTGTCGTATGCGGTGGTGATGGCCATGCCCTGCGACATGACGGCTGCATGTTACGTTAGCTCCGTTTTGCATATACATAGAAAGTTCGAGGCGCGTTTAAAGCGCAATATTATTCTGACAACGTACCATGTGCACTCGATAGCCATTGGACACTTGTGGTGGGGTTGTAAATCGTTAGTTTTCGAATTTTCGGTACCCGTTTAGTCCAAGAGGGGTATTTTACCTTGTGGCAGCGTAAATCTGCACTCTATCACCCTTCTGTAGACCCATGGCGACAAGACCACTGCCCAGGTCTTTGCAGAGCTGGTGGTACTCCGCGTATGTGATGAACTCGAAGGGCGACTTTTCAAAGTACGTCCATTCCTTGGGGATCTCCGTATCCTTGCCATCGACGACCTTCTTGATCATCTTGGTCTCCTTGTGAATAGTGATCAATTTCCGCCAGCCGACACATCGGACTTTTCCGAACTTTTCAGCGCTTTTGGCCACGATGTCCCAGACAGTGTTGATGCCCTCAGAGGGACGTTCCCAGAGGCCATCTTTGGCCGCTGGATGCCTACGAGGGATGCCTTCTCCATCGACTTTTGTAGCACCAGGGACTTCGACGGAGAAGGGGGCTTTCGCCGACATGACGGGGTAGAACATTTCAGGCTTCATGGTGAAAAGCTTCTATTTTTTCTTGTGTGATATGACTGTTGAGGAAGGTTTACTTGTGCGCGCAGATGCTTAGAACTGTGGTTCGGTCCTGTAGGGAAAAAAGCTGTCAACATTTATTAGAACAACTGTTATGCAAAACAAAGCAAGAAAGCGTATATATATAAAGGTAGCGGGATGCGTGTATGTCTCCGTTGGGTAGCTGCGGTAGACAACGTCTGCTTGGATGCCTATACCGGGATGCTTTAGTAGTATGGCGTCTGCAACGCGCACGCGCCTTTTGAACGAACACCACACCCAAAATGACGTCGCGGGGAGAACGGCGATACCGGGTTTAGAAAGGCAGAAGAAAGCAGTAGTGGCAACAGCAGCAGCAGCAACAGCAACAGTGATGACGAGGATAAGGGCGAGCGTCTACCTTGCGGCTTGGGGGGAACGGTCGTCGGTGGGAGAGAGAGAGCAGCCTCAAGTAGGAGATGACGAAGAGGAAGAAGAAGTGGCTGGGAGAAAAGAAGAGTCGCCTCGCCAAGGGCAGCTCGATTTTATTTTAATTTTTTGTTTTTTGTTGGGAGCAAGAGGGACGAGCGAGACAAAGAAGCATGCAGCCGGCAGAGCAGCAGGCTGTTTGCACTAGACGGGCAGGCAGGCAAAGCGAAGGAAGCGAACGGAGCAGCTGGGGGGCCAGTTGGAGAGGGGTGCTATCTAAGGAGCCTGGGCAGCAGCAGCACTGCCCGCATGCCAACGGAGCGAGACAAAATGCCATGTTCGCTTGGAATCAATAAGCAGCTTGCGCTGTCTTGTATGTGCATGTAGATAGGTAGGTTTCTTTCTGCAGGTTGATGATGATGGTTGTGGTAGTGAGAATGTGAGTAATCTTGGAGAGGACAGTTTTGTTTCTCGGGTGCTGTTCGGGTCCGCGATGTCCGATCTGGGGTAGCTGTGCTCTAGCCTTGTCGATGATGGGGCACAATAATAATAATGTGGAGAACGGCGGAATAGATCACCTTGCTCATGTGAAAATGGAGGTGGACGTATGTACGTCTGTAAGCACGGCAGGCTGCTGCATTGGCGCTCGCAAATTTAACTGCAGGCGGAAATAAAAATATAAAAGCGGTACATACCGTCTATAGTATCCACCTGCTATAGCGTGATATCTGGGTGTCGCTCTCAGCTTAAAGGTCGTCGGAAGCGGACGATTGCGCGAATACTGCGTCTGACAAATCCAAATTCCAGCTGGAGAAACGAGGAAGATGAGCTGGCAGAGCAGAACGAGTAAGAAGAGAAGGGAAAAAGGATTGCTGTCCTCTTCTCTCGAAGGATTATATAACTGCGTATACGGCTGTAACTATGTGCGTACGCGAGGGCGATACAGACGGCTGGCTCGAGGCAGCCCCTCTTGGCGAACCTTTGTCAACAGACTGTGCGCGGTGAAACTCGCGAGCTTTCGCTTCTCGGCCTGCTGGGCGTTTTCTTGGAGACAGTCTTGGGCGTTGGTCAGGAGACTACTATGAATAAGATGCCTGTTCTGTCAGTTCGGGCGGTTTTAAGTCTCGAGCGGTTGTGGGTACCTGGAAGACGACGGGGACGAAGGTAAAGACGACGACGACGACGAGGACGAGGGCCAAGGACAAATTTATAACAGGGGGCACTTTGCGGGCAGGCTCGCACAAGAACCCTTCAACTCGCATGCACGCCAACAGAACGTTCCGATTTGAGTAAAAAGGTACTCAGGCAGCCTGTCGATTGTCCGCCGAAAGCATATTCCTGTTAGGTCCGGCACCTCGGAAACTAAACAAAGTAATCTCAATCTTTCAATCCAACCGTTCAGCAGCAGCAGCATCACCATCATCTCCCTGGGCCTGGCCTCCTGCTACTGCTAATTTTTTGCCTTTACGCGACCCACCAAACGGCATCTGGCACACATGCATCCATCGGACGCAGGCACAAGGTACGGGAACCTAGGGATCTGAAATTTCAGATTGCATGACGGGCATATGCATATGTCTCTCAGATAAAGAGCCGAGGCTCGTGCCTGCTCGATTCCGATGCGTTTGTTCCAGAAAGTCTGCGATTGTCCCAAATGAGAGGAAGGCCCCTCTCGCCTATTTTTCGCTTGTCGGCAGGTGGATAGCTCAACTTCGCCGCACCGACCCCGTCGCAATCAAATCCAATTAATCAACGTCAACCGTCCGGCCCGTGTTACATAACTAATACTAAATCCCCCCTCCCCCCAATCCTTCTCGAACGGCATACGGGAGGCGGGAGTAACCATGGACGAGCTTCTGGTGCTTCTCGGTGATGAAATCGAAGACCCGTACGAGGGTAAGCCGCATTGACATCCCTGCCTCGGTCTGTTATACACACAGGCAGGTAATGCAATTAAATCGGCGTATATTCACAGCGTATTTTCTCCAGAATGCTTTCTCCTCTTTTCCAACAAGCCAGATAACATGGTAAGACATGTTGTTTCGATTGCATAAGCTTTTTTGACAAGAAAAACCCTATACCCGCTCAAGCTGGTGACATTCAACGATCGAACCAGGACCTAGGCTTCGTCGACCGCACCCAATCCACAGTTTCGGTCTCCATACACTCACGAGACTTCCTCATCCATCAGTCGCCTTCCCTCCTAACGTCTACGCGAGCAGCCGGCACGACTGGCGCCGTTCTGTGGAAAGTTACTCCTTTCCTCGCTGGCTGGCTGACCCACCCGTCAAATCCTATCGCGGGACGAATTCTTAGTCCCACTTGCACGGCTATTGAACTTGGTGCCGGAACATCTGGAGTCCTAGCACTTTCACTTGCTCCCCTTGTAGCCAAATATATCACCACAGACCAAGAATACTGCTTGAAACTACTGCGTAAAAATATCTCAGAGAATACAGCACATCATGGCCTCGAGCTGCCTGTTAGCTCTAAAGGAAAGTCTAGGGTCAGCAAGAAGAGCAGACGGTCTGCTGAGACTGTTGACAAGAATGAGAAAATCACAGTAATGCCAATCGATTGGCAGTTTACACAAGTCTCATCAATACCGGACCTCAAAGACAGAAGAATAGACCTGATTATTGCTGCTGATTGTATCTACAACGAAAGCCTGGTTCAACCGCTAATTGACACTATGGCCGATTTGAGCAATCTCGCTAGAAACACGGAGGGCACATCAGGCCAGTCCACGACATTGGTTATGGTTGCCCAGGAACTAAGATCCCCAGACGTCTTTGAAATTTTCATGAATGCTTTTTGTGAAAAATTTAGAGTATGGCGCCTGCCGGACAAGCTATATGAGGCCTGTGGCGATAGCGGCCGCGCGTTAATGGACGGAGGAGGCTACGTTGTGCATTTAGCTGTTCTGAAATAACGGTTGCAACAAAACGTGCACTTGCTTGTATCCCCAACGCGTATTGCCAGTGAAGGGTAGAATAACGTGTTCGTGAAAATACTTGTTCGCTGTGTGTTTTGTTGTTGTAGATACCCAAGCAGATATCCAGGGTCTAGCTTACCCTCGGCCAGACTTCAAACTATACTATTTTTCCAAATTCAGCCGTGGTTACTCGTGGTTCGCTAGGTCCACTCAGCGTTACGGTTTATAACATCATAGCTAAACGAAAGCTGCCCAGCACATATAGAATTTGACAAAGTCGATTTCGATTGAAAGAGCGTCAAGGGTTATAATGAGAGGATTGTTTACAACAGCGGTCAACTTGACCTTTGGTGCATCGGCTAGTCATGGCCGAGCCTTGTTAAGCAGCTGCAAAAGGGTAACCCCCCCGGGCCTGAGAATTAAAAACACCAGATTGCAGAGCACAGCCCCATCCAATTCGACAGCCAAATTGCATTTGCCCCTCGCTGGAATCCGAGTTCTTGACTTGACGCGGGTGTTAGCCGGGGTAAGCTTCTTCTCCAACGACGCTTGGGTCTAATCTCCAACATCACCCAACGCATCATATCATTCACATTGCATTTCTGTATTGCGAATTGCATGTTACGGCTAATTTCCTCCTTCAAGTAAAAGCCGTACTGTACCCAACTTTTGGGAGATCTAGGGTTAGTGGAATAATTCAAAGGTTCCCATCAGATATAAGGACTGCACACCGTTGTTAAAATACCGCCTGTTCAATACAATAGCGCCGATGTTATCAAAGTGGAACATGTCTCGCGTGGCGATGATACCCGTACCTGGGGCCCGCCATATGCGCCACGTAAGGATGGAAAGCCTGGTCCCGGGGAAAGCGCCTATTTCTTAGCAGTAAGCTCTGACCATTGCTCCGGAACAACATCTACAAAACAGCTAACAAGAAGTATGAACGCAGGTGAACAGGTGGGCCCTATTTTAAGACCAGCCTGCGCCTTTGCCGGCATAATAGCGTGTCTCGACACTGCCAAGCCCTTACTGACGTTGATGTAAAGGAATAAACGGTCTCTCGCATTGGACTTCAAGACCGCTGCGGGTCAAGCCATCGTCAAGGATCTCGCTCGAAAAAGCGACGTGCTGGTAGAAAATTATCTTCCGGGAACGCTCGCCAAATACAGTCTCGACTATCCTAGTCTATCAGCAGATAACAAGGGCCTGGTATACGCCAGCATCACTGGCTACGGACAAACTGGTCCATACAGAGCTCGGGCTGGTTACGACGTCATGGTGGAAGCGTATGTGTGCAGAAATGCAATAAAGATCGCAGCGTTCCACTAAGAGATTGTTATTAACCATATATTATCGATCGATGATGTTGTACTTCGGTCTTACAGTGAGATGGGCCTGATGCATATAACAGGGGAACGAGACGGCCCACCCGTTAAGGTAGGCGTCGCAGTAACCGGTCAGTACAAAATCTCTCAGGTTCTTCGCTATGTTTTGTAAATGATAGCAGCTCGGATCCCCTTTCGTAAACACCCTAACAATATCTCGCCAACCAGATCTGACAACTGGTTTGTACACCTCCAATGCCATCCTCGCCGCACTACTAGCGCGCACTACCACCTCGCAAGGGCAGCACATCGATATGTCTCTCTCCGACTGTCAAGTCGCAACATTAGCCAACATTGCCTCCTCCGTCCTCATATCCGGCGAACGGGACGGCGGGCGCTGGGGCACTGCACATCCCAGCATAGTTCCATACGAAGCATTCCCTACTGCTGACGGCAACGTCCTGGTCGGAGGAGGCAACGACCGGCTATTCGGTATTCTGTGTAAAAAGCTGGGATACCCGGAGTGGGCTGTAGATGAGCGATTTGCGACGAATGAAAACCGGGTGGCGAATAGGCATCTGCTTGTACCGATGATTGGAGAGGAGACTAAGAAGAACACAACAGAGGTAAAGAGCTTTTCATAGACACCTTTGGAGCCATGGTGCTTTATATTGTTTACATCTCCTAGCGGAGCATCAAGGCTGATATTTTGCACTGGTATAGCAATGGCTGGATATTTTTGAAGGCAGCGGTATGCCATACGCCGCAGTTAATGATGTTTACGACACACTAACGCACGAGCACGGTATGTTACTACTATAACTATCAACATGTTGCGTGAAAGCCAACGTCGCCTATATGTACATAGATATGTTTAACTAACTTACAAATCTAGTTCTGGCACGTGGGATGGTACAAGAAGTGCACCACGAGACCTGCGGACCTGTCAAGCTCATCAACACCCCGTTCAAATTCTCGAATGCCGAAGCGTCGATTCGACGGCCTCCACCAGCGCTAGGCCAAGATACTGACGACATCCTCGGAGAGCTGGGCTTTACGACGAGTGATATTGAAAGTCTGAAATCTGGTGGCGTGGTCGCATAGCATGACATAAATGAAGTTACTCTAGTCTATCATTCCAAGTAGCGTACAGCACAGAGATATAACGTAAAATCGCCCACTAGGGCCGGTCGTATCTTGTCTTCCGTCAAAGTATATCACATACAATTTCTATATGGAATGGTGCTTCTATTGAAAGTTGTCAGGCAGCAATTACAAATCGCTGCCCTCAGCCTCTGCATACTCAGTCAAGGGACTATAGGCCGGGAGTATATTCTGCCTCAGCTGTTCTTCCATACCATTGTCATAGCCATAGCCAATGTTGCCCGTCCCAGATCCACCTCCTTGCATAGGAGACTGACTCTGGCTATTCGGTGGCACCCCGAACGAGTTTGCCGTAAATCCGTAGCTACCGCCTTGAGGCACCTGCCCATTATTGAATATTTCTGATGTTATAAACCCTCCCAAAATCGGCTCCGCCTGCTCGACGACCATGCGAGCCTCCTCCACCGCTCGTAGCGAAGGGCTGTTGTTGCTTTGATCGCTTGATGGAGATCTAAGCGCGTTCATTAGCATGTTGTAATAATCATCGCCAGATACACTCCCTGGTACTTGCGGGGATGGTTCCTGAGCGATCTGCTCTCCCGTTTGTAAGCGAATTTCCTCTTCTATTAGCTCCCTACCCTGATCACCAAGCTGATTAAATGTGTTTGCACCAGCGGGTTGCTCCCTCGTCTGCATGGAATCTTGTACTTTCTTATACATATCGTTAAAGATATTATGCCATTGGATCTGTTCAGGCGTCGGTAAATTTGCGGGAGGCTTGTTTAGTGAAGCGAGATACTGCTCGAGAAGCGGAAAGATTTTGACTATATCATCAAACGACATCATAGGATACTGCTCGCCCAGTTGTTTCGCCATCTGGGCAGCGATATTGCCCGGCCTTGAAGAAACCATTTCCCGCGTGTTAACGTCAGGCAGCGATGGCCACCGATTTTTCATTTTGGAGTTGAAATTCGGCTCCAGCTGACTCTCTTGCGGTGCTATTTGTGGATTCTGAGTCCAATTATTTGGATCCAATGGTGCCATCCTATCTGATGCGAATGCATTTAAATTTCCTTGAGGCTGGGCCAGCTGATTTCGAGACTGGGGGTTGAGATTCAACGGCATTCCCATCATATTGGGTGATAACTGAAATGCCGGCTGGCTGTGGAACTGGAAGTTGGGATTGTACGGCATCTCCATCATGTTGAGTGGTAACTGAAATGCCGGTTGATTTTGGCCTTGCAAGTTTGGATTGAATGGCGGCACCATCGTATTGGGTAGAAATTGCAATGGATTCCCCTGTGGCGCGAGCTGCGGATTCCAAACCCCAAAATTAGGATTGAATGGCAAGGCCACCATCATATTTGACGAAAACGGGTTCACCTGCACCATCTGGTTCTGCGCCCACTCCGCTACTCGTGCATTGTATTGCTCCCTAATCCCTTTGGCCATCTTAACCAGCTCCTTCATCGCACCATCAAAACTGGTGTCTTCACCAGACCGTACTACCCACTCCCCATTTTCGTGCCAAAGGTGTTGGTTCCTCGCCACTTTGTAAATAAACCCTCCTTCCGGATATTTCTCGAGATAGTGATTCTCCCGTTGGAGGTACATCCACGACCCCACATTCATCACGGCTGTCGCACCCACAAGATTCGCAAGTTGCATTCCACGCAAGTCCCGCCGCCATCCGATTATGACGACTGGCCGACCCTCGCATGCTTCATTCTCCCACAGAGCGATTCCAGACATTATCGTATCTGTGTTACCTTTGATCCCCTGCGGCACACGGTTGAGGACGCCGACTGCGACAACATTTTGGTTAGGACCAGGTTGACAGTCAAGTAGGTCGACGGGGTTGGCGTTACGGGCTAGGTAAGGGTACGGTGTTAAGGATATTTGCTGGTTATCCGTGGACTGGAAGCCCAGCAGGAATGCGCGCGATACCGCCGCGAAGCAGACAAGGTAGTGAGGCTTCATAGCGTTCTCCTTTGGCCATTTCATTTTCTAAGGCTGTCTGATGGTTTAACTGAACGCGCACAACAGGCAGCGCCATGTGGTTGGTTCACCATCTTTCCTCCAAGTCTTGGGATCATGCGAGTGTGAGTGAGTTTAACGCTATTGGAGAGATATAAAGGTGTAAGTTCAGTTGAGCCATTTTGGAAAGGCCCTGTTGGAAGTTTTGCGTTGCGCCATAAACGAAGTTGATGATGATGATGATGATGATGATGATTATGTGAAAAGCTTGCAACTGTACATGCACACAGAAAATGGCTTTCAGATAACGCCTGCTAACAGAAAAAAAAAAACTAAAACATGCTCCTAGATTTGGCTCTGTACTGAAGTTTTGCGCCTGGTATAATTTTTATCCTGTCAAATCCACCATATCTTCCATCTTGATGCCACGCAACAGCACAATCGTATTGCCGTCCGTGCAAGCTTCCCCAATCTTCTCCCCGAAACTGAGCAGTCTCCCGCTCTCAACGTGGAACACTCTCAGCTTCTTCTCGTCATCTGCTGACTGGTTGTTCAAATTCGGAATCTGAAGATTCTTTGCCGTGATGTCCATAACCCTGCCCACACTCCACTCTTTGCTATAGAAGAACGTGCCTTCGGGGACCTTGGCAGATGTCGACTTCCCTTCCGCTTGAGCGTACAGGTATAACCGCTTCTCTTGTGGAACTTTATCGTCTCCCTTTGCTTCTTTTTTCAGCTTGTTCATCTCCGCCATCCTTGCCGCCACACTCTTCTGCTTCTGCGTGATAGGTGTCGCCTTGATATCCTTCAGCTTGGAACTGCTGCTGCTCGCCCACAGCTTAAACTTATTCAAGGCCGACATTTTGTTTTCGCGCTCCGCCGCAACCTTGGGGTTGACCACGGGTTTGCAGTCGTGCTGGGCAGGTAATCTATGCGGCAGACAAAACTGCAGCCGGCACGCCGGACATGCCACACCAATCATTTTAGGTGTGTTTATTGTAGTCTTGCAACCAGGGTTTGCGCATGGGCCCGGACTTGACGAGGAGCCGAGACGGATCCCCGCGCCGGATATCAGTGAGGTCGGCTTGCTGTTTATGGAGTTCTGGCGGCGGCGGGCTGCCCACTGTCCTTCCTTCGGACAGGTATGCGCTGTTTCGGTACGATGATCTAAGCAATATGTTCTACACGACACAGAAGTAATCGTTAGTTAAATCCTCGGGTAAGAAGGGGGGAGGTTCATGGGGTGAAGGACGCGCGCCGGGATACAGAAACTCATACTCTTCTGATCCTCTAGTGGCCCGGGTCATCGAAATCAGACTAGACCAGACCTACCCTTCGCAGCTTCCACATTTGAACGGCAGGAAGTCTAGTTGATGGCATGTTGGCACATCGCAGTGCTGGCCGATGGCTGTCACGTCGCCCGTGGAATCCATGATGGGAGAACTACTGTCGTTTTCGTCGGTTGGCACGAGCTTGCCCTTTCCTTTGATATCTGTGGTGAACGCCATGACGTCGGTGTGCGCCTTTCGGGAGGACTTTATAGCGAAGGAACTGCGGTTAGTAAGGAGCGTCGTAATGGCGCTTGGTAATAGAGAGAGGGCGCTTGGGCCGGCGGTTTATGTCCCGAGGCCGGCTGTTCCTGACTTGAGGCGGATGAGGTAGATGAGTGAGTGATCGAGTGAAGCTTCGACAGCCTTCTGGAATGAGGCTTAGGTGGACATGCCCCCTTCCGCTGTAGCTTAGTCATCGGTTAGCCTCCAAGCCAACGCGGGTCCTTATCGAGTTTGTCGCGTGGAGCCGGTCCCATGGCTTGGGCGGGGAGAATAGGACGCCATCCCGAAGATGGTTGAAGTCGGCCGTTCAGACGTTAGAAATTACGATGCTGGGTATATATTCGATGCTCTCATTTGATCAAACTTCGTTCTGCAGAATTCGAACAACGGGGGCTCCATGTTACACGAGCTGGCATCTGGTTGGCCAACAACATGCAACGCATTCATCACCAGGCGGAACGAAGGGAATTGGGACAGGATCCCTTGGGTACCTACTTAAGTACTTAGGTATATACTTACTTACTTAGGTACCGAGGTACTCATTTACTTGGGGGCATTATTACAAGTCTTGAACGACTATGATGCTGCTATAGCAAATGGCTCGAACATCCAGTCGAAGGCTACATGATAATACATCAAGAGTCTTCATCAATTTAGGCAGCTTCGCAAATCCTTGAATAATCTGGCCGACGTCTCAAAAAGAAACACCAGAGCTAGCAACGTGCGCAACGTGGGGACGGAAGCTTGGGGGGCAGATCCGCGAATCGGCCAAAAATAGAAGCCGCTATCAGCGAACACGCAACCGGCATCGATCGACGGACCCTGGAGCAAAAAAGTGGCCGACGCTGGGAGTCGAACCCAGGACCTCTCACATTTCAGATACTCGCTATGAACTCATGTTGTATGCATGAGTGGGCAAACCCGAAGCGAGAATTATACCCCTAAACCACGTCGGCAACATGCAAGCTGCGAAGGAGAATGTAAATATAAAACTTCAACGAATTATCTGCCTAATGATAGCCAAATCCCACCTCACTCCTTCCCGGCAAACAATGTCCAGTTGCGCAGAGCAAATCGGTGGACAACTCGAACTCTATTGATAACAGCAATATTTCCTGGATTACGTATATGCACTCTTGGTGATTCGTCTATAGGGCCTTAGTCCTCGTCACTCGAAGAAGGAACCCACCCAGCTAGTTCTACTCTACCCCAGCTGCACACGTATTATAATAAATGATATCGTATACTTTTACTGCGCCATGTTCCGTCTATATATCATACAAGCAAATACATACATACAGTCCTAAATGAGGGTTTCGCCAGCAGCAAAGTCAATGGCTTGCATTCCGTCCGGTGTTACTCGAACGGCACCTGCTTTGACCAACTGTGTATCGATTAGCCGCGCTCTCTGTAACTCGATTTCTAAAAGAAGAATACTCACAGCTGTCTGCAAATCATTGATAAGGTCCTCGCAATCCTCAATGCCGACGCACAACCGAATCAAGTCTTCCGCGAGGTTTCGCTCTCTTCTTGTTTTAGCATCTATCGAAGCGTGCGACATGCGAGTGGGCACTAAAAAAAATAAGCAGCGTCATTAACTTCTGAAGTCTGCAGCCACTGAAGGGGAGAAAGGGTGGCACATACTGCTGATCAAACTGTTCACACAGCCAAAGCTAACACTGATTGCCCAAAGCCTAGTGGCCTCGACAATCTTCTCGCTGACGTCAACATCGCCAGTTTCAAAGCTTAGGACCGCACCGGCACCTCGGGCCATGCTCCAGTGCAAGTCGTACTGTGGGTGACTCCTCAGGCCCGGGTAACGGACTTTGAAGCCCGTATCTTCCAAAAATGTGGCAATTCTCATCGCGTTCGACTGTTGCTTTTCCATGCGCACACCCAATGTTTTGACACCTCTCATGAGCAGCCAGGAGTCAAAAGGACTCAAGCCACAGCCGCTGGCGTTGATGGTAAAGTATAACTTCTCACCCAGAGCAAGGTTGTTGACAGCGATTACACCAGCCATCAAGTCGTGGTGGCCGGATAGGTACTTGGTGCCAGACTCATAGGTGATATCTGCTCCCAAGTCGAGAGGGTTCTGCAACAGGGGCGACAGCATGGTATTGTCAACGGCGACAAGGGATTCTGGATTTATCTCGTGGGCAATTTGAGCAATTGTTGGGATGTCCACAATTTTGATAAGGGGGTTGGTAGGGGTTTCCAACAGAACGAGCTTTGTTTTCTCATTAACGTATCCCCTGACATTCTCTGGGATCGTGGTATCAATATGATGGACAACAATATCACCGTGAGTGCTTAGATATTTCAATAGACGGTTGGTGCCGCCATAGAGGTCGTCGCCTGCGATGACCTCGTCACCCGGCTTAAGCAGTCGCGAGATGACGTCCATTGCCGCCATTCCGGACGATACCGTCAGACAACGATTAGCAGACATGATTTTGGCAAGGTGTTTCTCGAGGTGAGAGCGGGTGGGGTTGCCGGAGCGAGTGTAGTCATATTCGGAGCCTCCAGCACCTGACGACTGCTTGAATGTTGCTGTCTGCAGATATCAAAGATTACCTGTTAGCGTTGCTCTTCGTAACAGAAAATAAAAAAAAAAAAAAAAAAAAAAGGAGAGATAGAGAGAGAGTGTGTGTATTATAACCTGATATATGGGCATAGACGATGCATTGTACTGGTCGCCATGCTCGGTGTAGACCAGCTCTGTGGCTAGGGCGTATCGTTTGCCGTTTCGCGGGGTGGATGGCGCGGGGGACGGGGGAAGGTTGTTCCCATCAATATCCAGCTTGCCCAGCTTTTTCCCCAGATCATCCGCAGACATTTTTGCTAACGTAAGAGGGGATGCAAACTAAGATTCCGTGGTGAGAGATGGTGATAGGCAGCCGTTTCCTGCGAGCTTATGGACAGCTGAAGTCAGCACGAGAGGGCCTGCGCGAATTCTTGACGCTGGGAGTCGGATTCGGGGCCGGTGCCGGTTGTACCGCAGTGGGAGAAGACTCAGGATCGATCGAATTGGCGTCGCTCAAGTTGCACCGGGCGCTCCGTGGTTCAGCGGAGAGCTTCAGCCAGCATGCAGCATGCGCCAGTCAGTCAGGAGGTGAATGCGATGGCCAGATGTCATGTAGTCGCTGGGAAGGTTGGACTTGGATGGGGGATCGAATTCTGGATTCGGGCGGCGGTGGTGTTGCACCGAACTCGGGCAGACGAGCACGCCATCCATCGGCCGCGCATTGGCTGGCCATTGCATCGGCCGTTAATCTAATATCATTAGTTGAGCTCCAGCATTAAAATAGATGTCGAATCCGTCCGCCCGCAGCGGCCTCGCAGTGCGGATTGGAGCTGGTGGAGTCCTCGCGGCGTACGAGCTAGACACCGTAACCGCCACTGCTACGAGCCACTCTGTGCTATTGCTCTGCTATTGCTCTTGCTGTTATCCGTCGATGTCGGTGGTTAGTGCTTTTGAGAAGGAGCACGCAGCCAACGAGATGGGATGAATGATACCTTCCTTTCCGCTTCACCACCGCCGCCTCCCCGCAATCTCAACCTCATTTCCTTCCTCCAGCTTAAATACTATCCTTCCCTCAATTCAAAAGCGGCTCCAACCGATCAGTCGCATGAGATGAACACCTGGGTCAAAGAATGAGGCTTTTCCACCACCTATCGCCGGCGCTCGCGTCCTTACTCGTCGTTCGCGCCCTTGCAGTCTCCACATCGTCCGAAAACTTCAAAGCCGCCACCTACGCAGTTGGAGACCCGGTCCCCATAACCTGCCTCAACAGGACCCTGTGAGCGCTTCATCCTAACCGAATACTGTATTTAAAACTTGCTGCTAACAGCCGACCAGGGAATCCGGCGAACATGTCACCGACGAACACGGCATCCTGCAATACATCCCTTTCCTCACCTGCAACGAGACCGGACGCCCTCTCGAACTCAGCTACCTAGACGACAGACCCGTCAACTGCACCATCAAGACCATCAGTGACGAAGTATTCCACCTATGGGAGTTCTACATTCACAATGACTCGCCGCTTGCCTGTCGCGTGCCAGCCCGCCCGCAGTCAGGCGATCGCAGCATCTCGGGCGACGTGGGCGTTGAGGCCGGCGAATGGATACCATTCAGTACGTTACAAACCCACCTATCCTACCTACTACCTTCATGCCCATCTAACCGCAGATATCCGTATTTTCATGCTGCTAACCATGGTGAAAAACATCAACAGTAATATCTCTCACCGGCAAGCTCGACCTAACCCACCTCCACATATCCACAACCCTCAACGTAATCCTGCACACCGGGATCCTCTCCGCCGATTCCTCCGAGCTGCTCTCTCCCGGCACCATCGACTCCGCCACCGCTTATTCCATCTCCCCAAACATCGACTCTACCCGTATCATCATTGGTGACGACTTGGTCTTACGCTTCAACATTCGTTGGTACACAGGCACCAATTTACCCTCGTCCGACTCCGCCATCAATGACTGGGGGCGCAACCGCTGCTACGGCGAGCACGTCACACTTTCGACCTTCATGTACTGCATTCTAACCGCCATATGCACGACCATCGCCTGCACCGCCTGGTTTCTGGGCTTCGAATTCCCCAAACGTCTGAGACGTGTTCGTGTCGGTAGCGCGGCGGGCAGCGGCTACGCTTTGAACACTATGACTAACGGGGTCGGGGCTGGTGCTAAGGGGGCGTATTCGCTGGTGACGAATGGTATCAACAATATTGCAAGCGGGGGAGGAGGACCAGGTGGGCAAGGAGCCTGGTACACTAAGAAGGACTAACTGGTTGAGTATGGTTGATCGAGTTTACGATCTGATACGACGACGACGACGACGCATCATCCTGCGATCTAGCGACATGTATTGCCTTTGTTTATATATTATATTTATTCACGCGCAAGCCAGTTAATTTCAATTCCTTTTCCCTGTATACTGTATTATATCGGAGGCCTCGACTTTTAATCCTATCATCAGTATTACGATATATATAGCGTATATTTCATCCAACCCGATACCGCGCCCATTCACAAATGTAACCGGAACACCCGCTCAGTAGCAAAGAAAACAAGGGGAAAAAAAAAAGGGCAAAATCTCAGAACGAACCAACAATGCAAATAAAACGGACATATAGCATGGAAGCATAGGTTTGCGTGTGTGTGCCTCGATATTAATCAGTCAAATCAAAACTTCAGCCGGTTTAGCGACCGCTCTTTAAGCGGACTGTCCCCGTTCACCCGCTTCCGCTTTAACGTCGTCACCTCAGTTCTCAGAGCATAGTTCTCTGCCTCTAACTCGCGCACGTACTGCTCAATCTCCACATCACGCGCCCTATCGTTCTCATCGTTAGATTCTACACAGTCCTGTTAGCAACACGTACTACTCTCAAAGCCTCCAAAACAAGGCGAACTTTGCAAGGACAACAAAACCTACCTAACAGTGTCCGTTTCAACATGTCTAACTTTCTGTCGAGGTGCTCTTCTTCGCGCTCCGCTCCCTCCTCGAGTTTCAGCAGCATTTTGCGCTGCATTAACCGCATCTGCTGCTCCATGTCCCCGGTGACCTCATCCCGTACTTCCCGCTCGATCTGTAAACACCTTCGGTTCGCCTCCGCCAGCTTGCGCTCCATCTCCAACCTACTGTCCTCCGCCTGCTTTAGCTGCTGCTGCAGCGCGGCAATCATGCTCGCAGCCGCCGCTGCATCGTGCGACATGGCAGACTCAGGTCTCGCACTGTTGCTGCTGCCCTCGTCCGTAACTATCGCGACGGTTGCCCCACTCAATCCACTACCCTGGCTCATCTGGCTGATCTGGCTGGTGGCACTAACATTCCTGCTGCCGTTCAGAACCTGGATGGGCGGCCGAGGGTTGACCGAGCTTTTGGCCAGTGCGGAGTATTTGAGCATCTGGCTAGTGGCGTTGAAGTCTCCCGCAGCATCTGCCGTAACAATGATATTTGCTATCTGCGGCTCCGTCGCCGGGTTATAACTGTTGGTGAACAGCAGCTCGGTCAATTTGGACTGTCGGTAGGGTATCTTGGCGGCGCCGGCGTGTTTCCCGCCTTCTCCTGCAGTGGATTGCGTCGAGATCTCAAGGCACTGGCCGAGGAACATGAGTGACTTGTTGATGTGTCCTCCCTCGGCGAGGCGGTCGCCGGCAGTTTTGGCGTTGCGCGCACGCTCGGAGCCCGCGAGATCAACAATTGTGAACGTTGCCTCCTTGATGCTGGTAGAACTATGGTCTAGCCGGCTGCGCTTCAGCTTTTTCAGTTCTAGGGAGATGAAACAGTGAGATCGCGAGCTTTTGTCGTTGCTACCGGTCTCGCCGTGGGAGCGCTGGTATTGGCCGACGCCAAGCACCTGAAGGCCTTCGTAGAGATCCGTTACCATAACTTTTCGCAGCCCGGTAACCACCTTGCGGTCCCCACTCGACCGAGTGTTCTTGAATAGAAGCGCTTTCCGCCGCGCGGCATTCGACGGCGCTAGGAGATCAAAGATTTTGTCATTGTACACTTCGTAGATGGACATTAAAATCGCATATTTTGTAGATGATGAGGATGTGCACGAAACTACGTATGGCTCGACGGAAGGTTTCGTTGGCGCGGAGTTTGGTTTGGGGATGTGATGTGGCTCTACGACAGCTGTGACCTTGTTCATAAATGAGGTGCAGTTCAAAATCTCAGCCTCGGCGTCGTTGCACTGGGCGATCTGTGCTTCCGATAGCTGTGTGTATGTATGTTAGCATGCATTCCTTGAGTAGCAACAGGATGCAAAGAACATATCGGTACTAACCAGACTGATCTTTTCACCTAACGACCGAAACATGACATCGAGCGACATTTGAGCCATGCCACGCTGCTGCTTGCTCCCTAGAATTGTATGGGTCTATCCAAAAAGAAGCCATCAGTTCATGTTACCCAAAGCACGTTATAACTAGCTACATTGACATTCGGTGCTCACCTTCCCGCTGCCTGTGACGCCCAATGTCGCCAGCATGCCATCCCTCCCGTCTTTCAGCACGCCAGACAGTATCGGCGCTACGGTCTTTGCAAACACATCAGCCTGTTCATGCGACTCATCTAGCACTTCCGTGAAGCTGAAAGTCTCGATTTTCTGCGACCGGTGGTGCGACGGCGGGTGAATTGTGACCTGGGTCTTAGTGCCCATTTCAATATCTTCGTCGGAAGCGGTGGGCGACGGCGGGAGAACGGTCAGGAAAGGATCCTCCGCCGTTGAAGCTTGGGGGACGTGCGGTGGCCGCAAGCGGAGGTAGACCTGAAAAGCGTGGGTTCCATCCATTGCCGCAACGGGATGTGTATGTCGCAGAGTGGTTGTAGGAGAGCGATGTTATCTGTGATGTTCTAGGCAAGTGTAAAGATAAAGAAAAACGTGGAACGTCTAATGAAGAAACTACGATCGTAAGATGCTTAGATACAGACTGATACAAGGTATGGAGATGGCGATAGAGAGGTTTATTAAGTAAAATAAATCAGCTGCCGGTGGGGCGGCCAGCGGCTGTTGACACGGCGAAGCAGCAAGTTGCTGTGGCGTTTGTGTTGGTCCGTCGTCGCGATGTGTTTGTTCCCAGTGTAACCACAGCAACGGACAAACGACAAACGGCATTTCCAAATTAGGAAGTTCTTTCGCTGTCAAACACTTCACAACACAGAATTGCCAACCCGCCATCTGCCTCAACCTCCACTCTATCAAAACAGCAAGCGCTCATCGTATCATGATAACTTGCTTCACTCTCCGATAATGAGCACGGTGGCCCAGCTGGCATCCACCGCGCCCCAATTGCAACATGGCTTCAGCAGCCGGTGACACGAAGCCCCCGAAGCCGTCATCCTACACGATACCTATCAGCACGGGGCACGAGGATCTCCTCCACAGCGTAGCTTACGGTATGCATACACCACATCTCTACATATATACCTATAGATATATATATATATATATATATATATATATATGTACAAGGGTTTTGGCTAACACTGCCGATATTTTCCGCTGCAGACTTCTACGGCCAACGCATAGCAACATGTTCCTCTGACCTGCGCATCAAAGTCTTCGACGCCACCGACACGGGCGAATGGAAAGAAAACGATTCCTGGCGCGCCCATGACGCCAACATCTCCAAAATCGCATGGGCCCACCCTTCCTTCGGCCAGATTCTGGCATCCTGCTCCTTCGACCGCACCGTCAAAATCTGGGAAGAGCAAGAATCCGAGCCGAAAAACAGCGGTCGACGCTGGCACTGGATGATCCGTATGCTCGCTGACACCCGTGGCGCGATATGCGACATTTCCTTTGCCCCCGCTGCCGTCGGGCTCAAGCTGGCGTACATCTCCTCGGACGGGGTGGTACAGGTCCAAGAAGCGATAGAGACGCACGCGGTTGCTCGTTGGATCTCTGTGGATGAGTTTCGGGTCGTCCCTACCGCGCCGCCACGCGAGGCTGAGACGTCGTTTTGCTTGAACTACTGCCCGAGCCGATGGGGTGGCGAGCAGCTGCTAGTCGGCGCGATGGATAAGGTCCGGATATATAGACATGACAGCAACGGCAAGTTTCAGGCCGCAGAGGAGCTGCGCGGACATAAGGGGTTGGTGAGGGATGTGAGTTGGGCGCCGAACCTGGGTCGCAGCTACCACCTCATTGCGACAGCGTGTAAAGATGGATATGTGCGGATATTCCGGCTGACAGACCCGCGTATGACATTTTCGCCAAAGACGTCGCGGCCGGCGTCACGATCGCGGGATAGGAATCCGGCTGATGAGGAGAAGCAACGCCAGCAACAGCCCTCGTCACATTTCAGCGGCCTGGCCCGGGAGATATCCAATCTCTCCGTTGGTGGTGGCGTGTCTGGGCGGGCAGGTGGAGGTGGAAGTGGAGGAGCAGGTGGGGTAGGGATGGGGGTGGGAGGAGGCAATCCTGCCAACATCCCAGGGACAGCCAGCCGTGGGATCGCGCTATCTCAAGCAAACTCATTCGAGAAGGCAGAAGATGCACTGGGGGTTCTCACGGTAGAGGAGCAGGAGAGTCGGGAGCTGCACGGCTTTCAGGTAGAGGAAATCGCAGCGTTCAACGACCACGGCAGGGAGGTGTGGCGGGTGGAATGGAACCCATCGGGAACGGTGCTTAGCAGCGCCGGCGATGATGGCAAGATACGGCTGTGGCGGGCGGATCGAACGATGAGGTGGAAGTGCATGTCTGTGATGGGATCCGGATGGAAGCCCACGAGACGGCGTGAAGATGACGATGACGACTAGGGGATATACTCCATGTAATGTCTAAATACCTCGTGGCGGGCTGTTTCGCACCGCCTGTATTAATCTAAACCCATCGAGAGAGAACTCTTTCACCGCAACATACGTTTCTCAAGGACGGCATCACAGTTGAACAAAAGAAGAGAAAGGAAAGGAAGGAAAGAAAAAGATAAGAAAGAAAGAAGGAAAAGATTATAGAGGCTAGGAACATGACTGCCGAAGCATCATGAACCTAGCATAGTTAGTTGTACAGAGACCTCAGGCCAATTAGGGAAGGGAGGCGCAGAAAGAGCTTCCAGGATGCATGAAGAACCTAAACGAAACGTGGACGCGACCCGGCTGGGAGAGTATCTTTTTTTTTTTTTTATACGCGAGCGAAGACCAAGATGACGATACAATCCCAGCCACCCAGAACAAAACAGAAGGATGATTTTCTTGTAGAACTATAATAGGATAAATATATAGTAGTATACTGAGATGCACACCGGTGTTTGTGCGTTTACTTCTTGGCCGGCTTGTCGTCGTCGCCCTCTGCGTCTTCCTCGGGCTCATCACCATCTTCCTCTTCCAATTCTTCTTCTTCCTCTTCCTCTCCCTCCTCCCCGTCATCGTCGACCTCTTCTTCTTCCTCGTCCTCCGGAACCTCGGCGTCGTCCTCGGCCTCGGCCTCAGCCTCAGCTTCACCCTCGCCGTCGGCCTGCTCGGTCTTTCGTCGCTTCACCTTGGGCACATCGCCCTTACTGTGGGGAAGGCGAACAAGAAAGGTGTTAGCGTGCCTGCTTCCAACCAACCCACACGCAACAAAACTCGGACCAAATCGAAGCAGGACGTTTCGAGAGAAATGAAGAATAAAAACGGAAGAAAGTGGGGGGACACAAAAAAGCACAGGGGAACGGGGAAAATAAAATAAAATACAAGAAAGAAAAAAAAACGAAACGGACAAAGAACCGAAAGCGACAGGGAAAATAAGCAAGCAAAAGCAAGAGTCGGAGCCGGAACGCAATGCATTTTCACGAGAAAGGCTGAGAAGCAAAAAAGAAAAAGGGAAAAGGAAAAAAGGCGCCAAACCCTTCCTCGTCTTCTTCGTCCTCACCCTCCTCCTCCCTTTCCGCCGCGCCATCCGCCACACCAGGTTAGCCATCCATCTCCATGAAATGGGCGAAAAGATTGGGTCTGTGTTCGAGAGGGGAAATGGAGGGAGGGGGGATTGGCCAGACTTACTCGTCTTCCTCGTCGTACTCTTCGTCGTCGCTGCCCTGGTCCGTCGACGCATACCTGAAGAATTGTTAATACACGGCGGTCAGTCCAAGCTCGGGTGAAGAACAAACAGAGCGAGTGTTGCTGGGCGAGGCCCGAACGGGAATGGATACTGCTGCAAAGGATCGAAAGCAGGAAGAACAGATGGGCCAATTGGGGCCGTTCTTTTTCGTCCTCTCGCTCGCTCGCATAGCGCAGGATGGGATGGATGGAAGAGGATCCAGTCCAATCAATGGAGCGAGCTGAGAACAGAACGGTCCATCAAGCAAGAGTGTCCGAAAATGACGAAACAAAGGAAGCAAGGAAGAAAAGAAAGGATAGGGAAATCTAGGCGGGAAACGCACTCCTCTTCCTCTTCGCTCACGTCGGACGGGAGAGCCTGCAGCTCCTCCTCTTCGTCCTGCTTTCTCTTGCGGGCAGACATTCTTTTTCGCTGGGCGGGTGGATGTGAGAGAGTGTGTTTGTTACGCGGGAGGAGGATGCGGTCTATCGAGTGGTCTGTCTATCGACGAGAGGCGTTTGCTCCAAGCGAGGTTCTGCTACTGGGAGCGGGAAGAGAGGGAAGAGAGAGAGGGAAAAGAGAGAAGGGCGCAAGTATGCCCAAATAAAATAAAATAAAACAGAGTAAAGAAGAGGACAGAAGTAGTAACTTTATTTTCTCTCCCTTCGGACGAGGAAACTGGGAGAGAGCGAGAGTAATATAAATAAGAAAAATATGCCAGCCGGATAATAGAATAGAAGAGTACTTTTCCTCCTGGAGCTTATTGTACATATATCCGCTGCCTGCGTCTGGCCCATCGGCGACAGGCAGCGAAAAAGCACCAGCGGGCTGGCTTTTTATATCTCTGGTCGCAGACGAGAGCAGCAAACGGAGGACGGTAAGTTGCGGTGCATCATCCCAGTTGCGGCCGGGGCGCCGTCCTTTCTCTTCTTCTTCTTCTTCTTCTTCTTCTGCTTCGGCTTCTTCTTCTCGTCTCGTCTTTCTCCTCTTCTGCGCGTTACGTTTGCCAGGCCCAGGCACGCAGAGCCATCCCGGCGCCGGTACCTCATCGCGCACGCTAATCTGCGGGGCGACGAGGTACCCGAACACCCGGGCGAACCTCCGACGCCGCTCAGCCCGCTTGCCGGGGATATTCCAACGCGCAACGCAGCCTGCCCCGGGCGCATCTTCTTAGCTAATCTGCATCGTCGTCTCCTCTCCTCCTCAATCATCTTCCAGCACCCGCACGTCATACCAATGCTGCGGCGCTTCAAACATCCTCCATAGCATCCCCTCCTCCGTAGGATATGCCCCGGGCATCTGTTCCCTTACAGGCCGTCGCCTATGACAATGCCGCTGCTTCCTGCACTGCCGGTGCTGCCGATGATTCCCGGCTGCCTCGAGCTCCCCTCCCCCGCCCTCCTCTTGACGTGCTTCCCAGCCGTATCTTGCCGCGTGATCGTGATCGTGAACGTGAACGTGAGCAGCGTGATTGCGATCGTGATGGTGATGCCGATGATGGTAGTGATGATGATGATGAGACCTCGCCCGTATCGTTGCTTTAGCAGCTCTACTCTTCCGTCTCTTCAAGCACGTGCGGCTCCATTTCCCTCCTTGTAGATACCCCCCTCCCGTAGCATAATCGCCACTGTCCAGCGGTATCTTTGGTGGTAATGGCGGCGGAAGCTGTATCACATCTACAAATCCAATCTTCTCGCGGGGGCTCGGCTTCCTCATTGGTATCTTGGGCGGAGGTACTGGACATTGCTGCTGGAGCTGTACGGGCGCCGACGTCGGCGGTAGCACCAACTCCTCTCTTTCCCTCTCATCGTCATCACTAACATCTCCTTCCTCCCCTTCTCGCCCCTCCGATCCCGGCGGCTTCTTACCCCCGACTTTCAACTTCTCATGCTCTGTCCAATCCCTCAACCGCGTGAATATTGGCAACTTGTCCCCCTCCGGTGCCTTTGTCTGCTCCTGGCTACTAATCGTCGAGTTTTCGAGATTAACAACCTCGGCAGTCTGTTGCTGCTGCTGCTGCTGCTCTTCTCCGACAAGCCCTCCTCGCGGAGATAGAGGCAGACAAAACACGCTCCTAAAAACTTTGAACGAGAGTGGCTTCCGTGGTGCTGGTGGCGGTGACAGTGAACGTCGTGAACTCGGAATGCGCCTGTAATGCGAGTGACGGATGTTAAGGTCTGTCACCGGGTGGTTGTAGTTATAGTAATAGTAATTGTTATAAGCGTTCGCTGTCCTTCCAGCTAGCGGCGAGAACATGCGGTGCGACTATTTATCATAGAATGATACACGAGATGGTGGTGGCAGTGGATATATATGAATACAGACAGGCAGGCAGGTATTGCGAAGAGGGCGTAGTCGTGGTGCCGTCTCCAATCCGCTTTTGCTGGATCAAGCTAGTAGAACTGAATCTGAAACTGAAAGAGCGGGAATCTGTAGGTTGAGCGTAGGTTCGTGAATAAACTATACCGTGTACTCCTCGTAGTTCGAGTGTATGTGTACGCATGCGATATTATATTTAAAGGATGGCTGTGGTGGGCTATAACGGTGATGGCGTGCAGCACAAGAGAGATGGTGGAGCCTCAAGAGTTCTAATGCGATAACGGGCTACCTCACAGAAATTGCTGAGAGAAATAGCAGCCTTTTATTTCTGATGCCGTCAGAATTCCGGCGACAATAAACGCGGGCGTCGAGGCGGATCTCCCTACGCATCAAAACGTGGGTAAACATGTCCCTCAGCACGACATTCTCATTCAATTTATCCCTTTTTTTTAACACCTCCCCAGGCTCCAGTAAAATACACAGAATTCCTCGCCCAAATGCCAATGAGCAGGCAAAATAGCAATACGGTGATGTCGATGAAAGCACATACAAGGCAGAACACGAATAAATGGTCTACAAATTACCAGTCAAGTTGCTCCATCTTTGAAACCCGCGGCACCTTAGCCGCCTCTACCTTGACTGGCCCCTTCCGGTACTTGGCCATATACCCTGCGCCTTCTAGCCATGGATATGCTGTCGACCTCTTCGTCTCATATCTGACAATTTTGTCCTCGTGTTGCATCGTTAGCCCAATATCATCCAGTCCATTGACTAGACAGTGTTTCCTAAACTCCTCCACCTCAAACTTCGAAATAACCTCCCCATCGTTCGTTTTGATCTCCTGGTTCACCAAGTCGACCTCGATCTCTTTCTTGTTCGCCGCTAGCTCCGCAATCCGAGCAATCACACCCGCATCGCTAATCGGAATCGGCAACATTCCATTCTTGAAAGTGTTGTTGAAGAAAATATCCGCAAAGCTTGGTGCAATAATGCACTTTATTCCAAAGTCCAGAAGCGCCCACGGCGCATGCTCCCGGCTGGATCCGCACCCAAAGTTCGGCCCCGTGACGACAAGGATCTTTGCATGCCGATAGGGCTCCTGGTTCAGAACAAAATCCGGGTTCTCCTGGCGGTCCGTGTTTGGAAGGTATCGCCATTGATCGAACAGCGCCACTCCGAGCCCCGTCCTCTTAATTGTCTTGAGATACTGCTTCGGAATAATGGCATCCGTATCAACGTTCGACCGGTCCAATGAAGTAACTATCCCCTTCAAGGTTGTAAACGGTGGGAATCCAGCAGCTGAGTCTGCTTTTGAGCCTTCGTCGGCGTGTAGATTCTCGCCGACAGGCATATCCAATGTTTTATCATCATAGCCTTCATCTGTGGCCTCATCCTGTTCATGGTCTGATCCAACGCTTACTTGAGGTTTGTCGACTGGCGCAAACGCCCCTTCAAACCCTTCGAGTTTTCGAACATCGGCGAGATAGCCGGTAACAGCTGCAGCTGCAGCCATGACGGGGGACATTAGATGCGTTCTTCCGCCTGCACCCTGCCGTCCCTCAAAGTTACGGTTGCTCGTGCTCGCGCACCTTTCCTTCGGTGATAGAATGTCGGGATTCATGCCGAGACACATGCTGCAGCCCGCCTCTCTCCACTCAAACCCCGCATCTAGAAAAATTTGATCGAGGCCCTCGGCCTCGGCCTTTTTCTTGACCAACCCCGATCCAGGTACGACCATGGCTCTCTTGATATTAGACGCGATCTTTTTACCTTGGACTATTTTTGCTGCCGCGCGAAGATCCTCGATTCTAGAATTCGTGCAGGATCCAATGAAAACTTTATCAACCATAATCTCTTCCATCGGTGTGTTCGGTTGCAAGCCCATATACTCCAAAGCCCGTTCGATACCCGCTCGTTTGGAAGCGTCTTCGTATTGCGCCGGATCGGGAACCTTGCCGGTAATGGCTACGACATCCTGCGGCGAAGTGCCCCACGAGACTGTCGGCGCGATGTCCCGGCTGTCAATGTAAACTTCGACGTCGAAATGCGCGCCCTCATCGGTGCGCAGCGACTTCCAGTACTTGATGGCAGCGTCCCATTCGGGTGAATCTACCGCTGGTGCCAACGGCCTGTTCTTCAGATACGCGAATGTAATCTCATCCGGTGCGATCATACCCGCCCTGGCACCGCCCTCAATTGACATGTTGCAGACAGACATTCGTGCCTCCATGCTCCAGCTGCGGACCGTGGAACCGCAGAACTCAATGACGCAGCCGGTGCCACCAGCAGTTCCAATCTTGCCGATGGCGTGCAGGATGGCATCCTTTGACGTAACACCGGGGCCGAGGGGGCCATCGATCTGGATCTTCATGTTCTTGGACTTTTTGGTGATAATTGTCTGCGTTGCCAGGACATGTTCGACTTCTGATGTGCCGATACCAAAGGCAAGGGCTCCAAAGGCTCCATGGGTGGAAGTATGGGAGTCGCCACAGACGACTGTGGTTCCGGGGAGGGTGAAGCCTTGCTCTGGACCGATTATATGGACGATGCCCTGACGGTCATCGCCGAGACCAAAGTATGTCAGGTTGAAGGCCTTGACATTATCTTCGAGAGTCGTGCATTGTAACCGAGAATCTTCCTCCTCGACGAAGGTGCTAACGTTCTTGTATCTGGGGGTAGCAGGAAGAGAAGGATGTTAGTCAACACATTTGACTTTTGAAACCCGTAAAAATGGCACGGGGACTTACGTTTTTCTGCTTGAGGTGGGGACATTCTAGATGAACGATGATATTATGATAAGCACACACTCTCCAAGCAGTTGATTGAGATTGTGAGTTGAGAACGTACGTGGTCGACAGTCGCAAGGGTGCAGTCCGGTCGCCTAACCGTGCGATTGGCGTTTCTCAATCCCTCGAAAGCTTGCTATGGTAATGCGTACAGTCAGTGGGGAATATCAAAAGCAGAAATCACCTATGGAGACATACCGGTGATGTGACTTCGTGGACCAGGTGCCGGTCGATGTAGAGCGTGGTGGACTGGCCGTCCGTGAAGACGACATGGTCATCGAAGACCTAGCCAACAGAGATGCAAACATACGTCAGCGACGGGGATTCTTCGAACAGCCGAGCTGCTTGGGGAAGGCGAACAGCCTGATGTTCGCACCTTGTCATAAAGCGTCCTCGGGCCGGTGTCTGCAGAGGGCATGCTGATATTTGCTTGTATCTTCTTCTGCTGCTCTCAAGCTCGACTCGATAGATACTTCCGCTGCTGCTTTGATTCTCTCCGTGTCTAGTGGCTTGGGGCTCGCTTGTAGCCGTGGGGTGCGGGGCGATGGATGGCGGGACGGATGGATGAATGGAGGATAGCTGTGGCCGGAGCTGCGCACGATCACTACGCAAGAGGCTTATGAAGAAAAAGCAGACAGGCGGAAGGCGAATATAAGGATAATCAAGTATACTTGGTTAAGTACTCAAGTAATTATTGTGCTGAGGACGGAGGTAGATGCAAAATGTGTATCCTTCAACAGCCGTCTTTCAGAGTTTAAGTATGCATTCCTCAGCTCCGAACCATATTCCGAACTTCGGGGCATCAGACGCACCCAGCACCTCAGTCTCTCGCTTTCTCTCACACCAACTCCTCTCGCCCAGGCGCCTACTTGCTCTTTTGGAGGTTTCGAACAAGCTTCCTGATGCGGTCGCTCTCCGCTGTACCTGCAGTCTATTTCTCTGACCATCGTGGGCCCGGATTATGAATAGCGTGGCCTGGATTGGCTACATGCTTTTGGGCACTGCCGGCTGCTGCTTGGCCGATGTCGGCGCATCTGAGGACGAGCTATCGCTGTTTCTGGAATAGCCAGTTCCGCGGGGCCAACGACATGTGCAACGCAATGCCACACGAACCTTCGCATTTGGAATTTATATAATTTATACATACTGCGGCATGGATTCAGATAGTGACTATAGGATAATAATAATGATAATGATAGTGATAATAATAACAATAGTCGTGGTATGCAAGAGAACAGCAGCACTAGTTCTACAGTTTGGGGAAAATGAATAATTGAACCAACAAAAGAAAAGCTCGTCAGCGTGCAGGTGGCGGCGCGTATTACAGACAGTCCATCGAAGGAAACAGCGTGTAGCAAGTTAAACCTAGAAGTTAACGGGGAAAGGAAAGGCCAATAGAAAGAAGTGAAGAAATAGCCCGGGCTAAATTCAATATACATGTTACATCCAAGAAAAGAAGACGAGTGCGTTAAGAGAAGAAAAAAGCGGAGAAAGGTCGTGAGAGAGAAGAAGAGGAAAAAGAAAAAGAAGGGAAATCGTAAGTTCCTTGCGCCAGATGCTAAAGAGGTCCTTTTGCAAAGCCATAGTGTTTTTGTTTATCCCATTTCAGTATGCATGTCATTAGGTATCATGGAAAAAGAGTAAGGGAGAGAGGGGAGACGAAAAAAAAAAAAGCCAACTTGACATGTGAAATCTTAATAGAAACGAATGTCCTTCTTTACCCCCACTAGATAACAATTACGCAGAAAGGGTAAGAAAATAGATGTGCAATCTGCAGTAGATATTTTAATGGTAACGGGATTCGGAATTGACGGTGAAGGCAACATGCGCCACAGTGAATGAGCTGACCGTTGCCTTACCCAGACCATGGGTGGGAGAAGATGAAAATGAGAATCGCCTGGAACTGCCAGTAGAAACCAGACCTTAAAGATTCTCTTTACTGCAGTTAGTACTAGGGAAGGAGTAAAAAAAGGAAATAGAAACGAGGTGGCGAGTGGCTCAAACCTCGATGGTAGAGGCTATTGAGAGATCTACAGAGTCGGCAAACTTGGGTAATGCTGCGACGAAGACTCGGTCGCATAAAGCTTATCCGGCATGTGGCTACGCTGATACTCTACCCTTGGAGTATCGCGCGGCCAGCTGAGGGTATTGTAAGTGCCCTCGTTTTTGACCCTAGATCGGCCGCTGCTGGGAATGTAGCCATAAGTTGAGTCGCCGTATGTGCTGCAGCTAATTCCCATGGGTTGGTATGCTTTGAAAGCATCGTGAACGCCACCTGAGAAGTAGTAGCCGTTGAACGGCGCGTGGTTGGATGGGCGAGTGTCATATGGATGGTTCAATGTTTGAGGATAGTACGCGTACGGAGCCTGCTCTCCTTCGCTGGCCATTGAATTAACGTAATCGTGATCCGTTCCCATTCCAGGGAGCGTGGCCTTTGGGTAATATTGGTGATCAGTAGGAAGGCTACCTGTGGGGGCGTACGCCGTCGCAGGAGTTGATGGTTGGGTGCCGGACCCTTTCCCATCGGGGCCAGCGCTTGTTGGTCGGTTGTGCTTTCGTTCGTCCACATAGTGCCCAGGACTACGCCCGCGGACCACCATGGGAGCTGACGTCTTTTTGGCAACGAGGACATATGAACTTTCAGGCTCTCCATTCGAAGAGCTTACCACTTCTGCATACAGCTCCACAACGAGATGATAATACTGTTGCGCGGCACGCCTTTTGCCGTTATTTGCGGTTGCGGACTTGAACTGTATTCGATCATAAACCGCCTGATTAAGTGGTTGATGCGGGATATGCGAGTGGGGATACCCATAGTCGTAGTCCGCTGTTTTTACTAGAGACGAACCAAGGCCACTCCCGTATTGCGAACTACTTGCTGATTGCGGAATCAGCCTGATAAAGCCAGGCTGCATTTGCGGCCCCTTGTCCCTTTTGGGAGTATGTTGAACGAGTTCGACAGCTTTACCTCCGGCGCCCTCCACAGCCGCGCTTATTTTTACAGCAAAGGCGCTGATGGGCTCAGCATTTCCCAGATGTCTCTGCAAGAATATGGTGCTGTTGGGGTGCGGTAGAAGTGAATATGAACAACCAACGGAAAAGTAATTTCTCCGGTAGCATGTCCAATCGTTATCGGATAGGAAGAAACCTTTGTCCACCCGTGCGTGGATCTCGGGGCGTATTATGTGCCCATCCGTAGTAAGAATTTTGTGGAGAACTTCCGTTTCAAAGAGGGGGGGGCCAGTTGTTTGGTGGCCTGAGGAACTGGAATCCATAACTAAAGGTGGGAGTAGGTGGATTGATCCGTCTGATGAATCAGATAAAGGGGGAGACCTAGCGCCAGAAGGCGAGCGAGACGACCTTTGTCTCGCTGTGAGGCCCGGAGGAATAGGGAGTGCAGGAAGTGCAGAGTGGTCGATAGACGAACGATGAGTTTGGCTATCTAAAGGTAGAATTTCCGGTCTACTGAATGAAGGTGATGCAGGTAACAGTCCCATTGACCGTGAAACTGTTGGGTCCATCTGTGTAGCAGCGGATGGGCTGTAATTATATAAGATTCTGCTAGTCAGCAAGCTTTGGTCTGTCAAATAATCGACACTATGTTCTTAATGTTACTCGCGACGGCGTCTCAAGCTCATTGGTGATAATCTGGTATTCATCGAACCCGATTTGGCCGACATAGGAAACGAGCGACTCAAATCATCTTGTCACCGGTGCAAGGATCGGGATAGGGAAAAAAGAAAGAAGCTACTGAAAAATACGTACCTCATCGGTCGCCCTGCGTCATTCGTAATACCAAAAGGCATAATTATTCGTGACAAAGCGGGTAGCGATGTGTTTGCCGCAGTGTTAGCATTAGATGTTGAACTAGATGACGGGGAACTTGTCGCCTGGGATTTTCCGTGAATACTGATGGTCTCGGGTACTGTTGCTGGAAGAGCAGCAGGTTTGGTGACACCCGAAGTCAAATGGTCCTGTTTGCTAGGGTATGATATTTGGGTCTCCTTCGATTTAGAGCGAGGCCTAATAGATGTCCGAGCAAAAAAAAGAAAGAAAGAATCGTCAGTGGATTTCAGATCGCGTTGTGTAGAAAACTTTAAATATTGGCAAAGTCATGTCCCAAGTCTAAGATTTTATAGCTCCAAATTGGTGATGGAGGGGGTCCTTGCTAGTTGTTGGAGCACAAGCTATGGGAGCCGTCGATGTATGATTCTTTGCTTATTATGGGGTTCGGGTGAAGGCTGCTTTGGGTACATCTGCGAACCAAGACAATGGGATGGGTGGAGCTGTTGCTCCGCTGGAAGCTCGGAGAAGGAAGTAAAGGGATAGCTACAACGGAACGTAATCGGGGAAGGAGAAAAAGAAAAACGGGAAGGGTAAGGGCTCGAAAGGTGAATAATTCCAGCCGACCAGACGGGAGTGTTCTTGTAGGCAACGGAGTGACCAAAAGCAAGATAGAAGGGGCGAGAGAACTAAAAAAGAAAATAAAAAAGAAGATAAAAAGAAAATAAAAAGAAAGAAAAATACCGATTTTAAAAAACGTAAGTAGAGGGACGGGTGTGTTAAATGCATACCTCTCTTCATGCAGCTGTCCGCTGGGGGGCGTTGTGTCCGCTAGAGAAATCTTCTCGATAAGAGCTGGAGGGGGAGGATCGATCAAGGGTTGCCCCGGACCTAGGCTCGGTTCCTCGTCCTGCTTGGCGCTCCCGGGTGGAGGGAGCGGGTTCCCTTCCTCTGAGGTTGCATTATTGCTGGCTGAGTTCGAGGTGGAGGTTATGTTTTCGGTCCCACTGCTATCAGCAGCAAGCGGGCTCCCAGTGTCGTGTTTTAGCGCAGGAGCCTCTAGCGACTCACTGCCCGCTGTGGAATCGGTAACAGGTACAGAAGCATGTTCATCCTGGTCAGCCATCGTTGGATGACGTTCTCACCAATCACCTGGCTGCGGTCGTCTGGTTTTTAAAACTTGGTTTCTGTAAAAATGCAGTCGAAGAGATGCAATGCAGCTTAAATCGGTAAATGATATATAACTTTCCCGCAGCCTGAACAACGCCGTTGAGTGTTCACTGTGCTTGAGTCTCAAGTGCTCGGTTTTGTATTGTACTTCGCAGGTCCCTCTGGCTTCCCGAGGTATGATTTACCAGCGTTTCAAACCTAACCAGTATTATCAAATCAAATACCTAGGCTGACAGGGTCGAAGTTAACACAATATAATATTAGTCTCCAATTTTCTCAAATGCGTAGCTCTGTACTATCGCTTGGTTTGATCTCAAAGATATGGGACGGAAGGATAAGGCCGGAAAGTAAGGAAACAAAAATAGACGGGAAAGAGGGGAAAACAAAGCATCGAACCCGAATGGCATGCGAAGGGGCAGTTGGCTGCCGCCTCGGAAGGGTCTATTTTTCGAGATTCATCGTGTGCAGAGTGACTTGGCCTTGCATATGTTCAAAGAAGGACGGCAGACGAGAGGGATTAACGGCGTGAAGCAAAGTTTAATGCGAAGGCCCAGGGAACCACGAGATTTCCGACACTGCCTGAGCCCACAAACTGATTGATGGGTGATTTGGCCGAAGAGCCCCCTGTCAGAGGCATGGGGCCGGCTTGGGCTTGCAGCGGACAGCGGGTGGGCAGCAGCCAGCTGAACCTCGAGGTGGCATCCAGTTCGTTGGAAACAAGACCCGATTGCTGCACACGAGGCTGACTGACTCTCAGCAAAGATGTTGGTGGGTATCGACGCTCACCGGCTGAAAATTTATACCCAGGACGGTCAACGAAAGAGGCTGCGAGATAATTCGAGATGATGCCTAATAAAATCAAATTCGGCTCGAGAATGGGCAATTTGAATTGGGTTTCTCGTTGGGAGAGAGTGTGGACGAAGCCTTCGCCTGCAAGGAGCAGAAGAGTGGTGTTTTTTCAGTGCAGGTGACACAAATCGGGCAAACCAGGAAGTTAATTGCCAGCCCACTGCTGATGCGAGCAACAAGTAGCGGCATCTTTTCTCTAATGCAAATAAAGGAGAGAAAACAAGCAGCAGCGGTTCATTTGGGGATTCGTACTATCCGCAGCCTTTCTCTTACCTTCGGAACGGCCCCGATTATCTTGTAGGGTGACCAATAAATAAGTATCTACGCGATATGTGCGATACCTTGAACAACGATTCTGTAATTGCCTGTTTGATATCGTACCGAACACCCCCGGATTTGAGAGGTGTGCCTAATATGCATGCATCTAGGGAAACCAAGCAACGATGCAAGCCGGTACCACTAGAACGATCCGCAGGCTATCCTGGCTCTGTGTTCTATCTATCTGCGTCGGCTCAAGCTAGATGCGGTGCAGCGTAAGGGGAGAAGGCGGCGGTGGATATGGTGGTGGTGGTGGTGGGAAAGCGGTTGGATGTACTGTTTCGAGAGCGCTCGCCAAAACGTAAGTCCCAGGGGTGCGGCCAGGGAAAATAGCAGCCCCAGGGAACTTGCCGAGACCACACAGACGTAACGGGGAGGCAAGGACGTGGAGGGAAGCGTCGTGAGACCTGGAGTTTTCGACAGCTCGTGGGCTGTGGCTGGGAGATAGAAGTGGTGGTTGTAGTGGTGGTGCGCTGGTGATGATGATTGGGCGTCGTCAGATCGCTCTCTCGTTCTCTTTCTCGAGGTAATTAACACGCTCGCATTTAGAAAATAAATCACACTTTGCCCACGAAGCCTGTCCCCCTGCAACCTTAGCTTGATAACTCCGACCTTACAAACACTGACACCTTTTAAATTTAGGGCTGCCGGTTCCCGCAACGGGCGTAATTTTTACATGAGTCGGACCACTGAAACAGCTGTTTTGGTTTTTTTTTTTTTT
>JAJTUH010000012.1:1243088-1359644 GCA_036971555.1 Drechslerella coelobrocha | reverse complement strand
TTTTCCTGCCTCCTGGTTCCGCGGGCTGATTGATATTCCGGGTCACGTACAGATGGGGTCATGAATTATAAACAATCTGCTAAGGCCCATGCCTGCCTTTAATGAATAGAGCACGTTGAATGACTTCTAAAACAGGACGGCACGGTTATCGCATGATGCAATATCGAAATTAAGATACCCGTTTTGGCCATACTAAAAGGCTTCGGACGGGACGCTGCAGACCGTGCATTCGGGACTGCGACTGCGCACTGGAGAGCTCGTCAATCCGCAACAGACGTCCAAGATTACTGCTGAAGACCATGGCCAGCACGAAATAACCACACGTGGTGGATCCGTTTTTGAAATACTATCCGAACACCCCCCCAGCGCTCGTCTGGCGAGTGTGTCAGCGAAACAGCAATACGCAGCATCGAAACTTGAAGAACCGTTCCTTTCAGGACGTGCCAGCGCAGATGCAGACCGCATTCTGCTCCAGCCGATTGTGATATCGCGAGGTGGATTCGTATGTTTCCGGTTTTCTTCGCTCGTGCGAGACCCACTGTCACGTCAATGCAATGAAGCGCGAAGGCCGACGACAAGCTAAATCGCGCCCCTCCTCCCTCTAGCCACCAATGTGCCCCATATAGTCATCGGTGGAAACAGCGCATCGAGCTGAGCGGCATGGGACGTGGCGGTGGAAGAACCAAGCTGCGTTTTAGCCTTGTGTAACATGGCAGGCGGCAGCAAATTAAATGACAGCACAGACTCGAGGAATGCCGGTGTCCACCCCCCTCTCCATTCCCGGCTGCTTTCTCCCCGCAGGCCACACGCATCCTCAGCTGGGCATCGAAGATGTCCTCCCGAACCACCGGGAGGCCTTGGCCCTCGCCCTCGCTGCCTCCCCCCAGCCTAGGTGCGCGATTTTATTTACACTTTCTGCCCTCTGTGCCATGTTTCATTCGTCTTAGAGGCAGTTTCATTGGCTGTTAGGGCTCGCTATGTTCCTATTTCGCACAGCTGCAGCGATACCTTCTTGTTTTCCGTGAGGATTGGCAAGCAAGGACAGGGCAAGCGGCGGAGTTCTAGATCCCGCTCTGGGCCTCCCAGCAAACCGTGCATCCTCGCTTCAGGTTCTCCCTGGCGAATCGGGAACGCTACCTTAAAACTCCGGCTGTCTTCAGCTTGACTCGGACAGCCTCAGGTCGAGTCCATTGAATCTCGATGCAGATAATACTGCAAGTGATAAACGGCATGCTAGCGAGGACTAATGACGATTATGCGATGCACTGACCAGCTCGACCCTCTTCTGAATGCCAACAGTGAACAACACGGAACGCTGCCTTAGTGTGTCTGAGGTTTCCGGCTGGATTGTGCCTACCGAGGGGCTCTTTTGGAGTACTTATTTGCGTGCTCGAGCGTCTGGGCAGACCATGCAAATGCGCTTGCATTGCATACGAACGTGCATCGTGAAGATATCTGTACAGAGTGCATATTAGGTCGCAGCACTCCCGCGAGGGGACTAGGCAGGCTGGAGGTCCCAGAAGAACTCTACTCTGCAGGACTGCCGATACTCCCATGATGACCAAATCAGAATAACGCAAAGCAGATGCCACGGCACAGGGCAAGTTTCTTGCCTGACGCGATTGGTGGATATTTGGGGAGAAGTCCTATTCTTCGCATCTCATTAAGCTTGCTCGAACGCATAACTGCTTCAGTGCCTGTCAAAGACCATCTGCAGCCCACCAACTTTGATTTAAAATGTAGCATGCATAGGCTATATTGCTGACGCTCCTGATGGAATCCCAGGAAAATCTATCTGTCACTCATCTTCATCGTCCCTAGTTAGTACAACAGTGATACTGGCAGGGAGTGTGGGGTATGAGAATTAGAACGTCGGGGAATTCTTACACTCCCTATAGCAAACGCGGAGCTTGGAGCAATTTCACTTGACATGTTCCACGGCGTCGGCTTAGATCTTGTAAAACCACGCGCAAACCTTAAAAGTTGATTTAAATTATTCTGGCGGCTATAATAAGATATCGTTGAATGTTGGGAATAAAACGCAGGGCATCTTTTGTTGCCTGAAAGGCAAATATACCGAGATCACCACCAACACCCTCTCCCTTTTCAAATTTAAATTGCGTGATACAGACTTTACGATCGTGGCCCGTTCCTGGGAAACGGGCACCAGGTGCTGACTGCATAGTGTCATACCTCCTCTATTCTCAAATTATCTTATTGTCAGAAGCCGAGATTCCGATATATTACTAGATGCTAAAGCAAAGGTGAACGTTCGAACACCATGCATGTCCAAAGTCACAAGATCAGACGCATGTACCTGCATTATCGCTCGCTAGCAAATCGAGGTAATTATATACATATCCGAACTGGCCTCTTCAGTCGTGTCCGACGCTAAGCGTTTTACGGTGATATAACTTCGCGCCAATGTCCAGCGTCCCCGAGACCAGCAAATGTCGGCATATGCTGTTCGGGCATTCTGGATTTCGTATAATGTTCGAACGTCCGGCGGCCATGTGGTGTCTATCGATTCGTTTAATCGGCTTGTATGCACCTTTATCGAAGCTCAGAATCAAAGTATACAAAGTGATGGAGTGCCTTGTTTTTTCCGAGACTTTTATGCCCTCACCTGCCCATAGGAATCTCTCATGTGATCGGTATCGTTTGATGGATGGTATGGAGCCTGCGAGCAGGCAATGCATGCTACGGTCAAGCGTGCATCCTATTTACGTGCATATACATGCTTTGGGATATTAATATTATAATGGTAAGCGCGCTCTGATGCCATTATTTTTGGACATGCTGGCACCCTTGAGTCGAGTCTTGGTTTCAACCGCTTCCATAAGATACCAAACATCAGTACGATAGTGGATATGAACTGATAGCAATCTCCATCATAAATGTATTTCGACATGTCGGCTTCCTATACCAACTCGAACTGAGCCCCGTAGCTACCTAACCCAAGCGCTCTTTCCGACTTCCCCGCTGCGAGACAGTGCATCAACGTGCATGTCTCTTGTATTTCCTAGTCTCCCGCGACCCCGGTATTTTATGTACGGAATGCTCGTCAACAAGGCTAGCCTGGTAAACACCTGGCGAATATTCGGACCCTTGGAAACGGCTCACAGTTTGCCAAACGGGCTGACTACGAAGGGCGCAGAGAGTAAGGGGCCTATAACGGTATCCAGGGATGCATCTGCACAGTACCTAACCAGGATGCAATTATTCAAACGAACTTGAATACATGTACATTCAACCCAGCGAGCTCTTCATGATGAGGCAAACTTAACTTTGGGTACTAAATAATCCTTGTGTTGTAAAAGCAATCCCTCCGAGGAGCATTCCTCACGGAAGGCTGCATCGTCGAAACAGCTTCTGAGAGCGCTACTGCGAGCACCCGCCACGGAAATGGCAAACTCGTCGAAGCTCATTCGGAAATGACTTCCAGAAGCGGCCAGCGAGCTCTACCGTATCGTCGGGTCGGTCTCTAGAATTTCAGCTCTCGGTATCTTGGTTTCTGCAAAAAGTCAATGCCGCGAGGCCGCGAGGGGAAATCGGTAAATTTTAGACATTCACCAACTGGCAATTGCAAACCCCAGAGCTTGTCATCAGCGCGTGCATGTTTTTTTAGTCGACGACCATCTCTTATGTGTCGCAAACGTTCCAGCCACGAAGGGTGAATCCGTAGCTATGTAGGGAGCCGAGATTTATGTTATCAAAGATACATACGAGGATTTGCATTTCTGATGTCCATGGCCACCGCCAGAGCTGGACAGGCAAACCTCATGGTTCTGTGATGATATACTGGGATCTTAACTCCGGGAGTGCATGGCTCTCGTGGCGGGGATATATCTTTCCCTTTAGAAACTTCTTCAGTCCTACGCTATGCAAGAGGCCGTCGCTTCTTGATGTGCTTTTAGCAGCCTATCTTGCCACCCCAACCAGAGAGTTCGAATTCGAGTTCGAGGTCTCACATTATCTGCATGTGCCGCGTTTATTGTGAGAAATCCACGATTCCCTATTCGTATTATTGTCTATATCCGAATGATATCAAGGTATGTGTTAATTGCTGATTCGCCTCGACACCAAATGTTTATCTATCTCAAGGTGTCGAGCTCCGCAAGCCGGGTCCGGTGTTGGGTGCAGATGGCGAATATGTTCCGGCATTCAGATAGATAACATCGACTACGTGTGCTTCAAATAGCGTTACCATAGAAGACGGCGGGGTGCCCTATTTGAGATATCATTCGCAAAATTATATATAGCATTTTATTAGTCGGATACCGGAACACCAGCAAATACAAAAAATAGAATGAGGCATCGATATGCCTGCAGATACGGTGACCAATGTAATGCAATCTCAAGCATAGTATCTCCAGCTGCGGGGACAGATCCCCCGCCTCATGCAATGCGAGAAACGTGTGCTTTTCGATCCACTTTGCTTTCTGCGCGCTGTTTCCGAACCTGATAGTTTGGACCAGAAACATGTCGTGTTAGGCAACCAGACGTGAACAAAACCCGCAGTCGATGAAATGCAAACAGAGCCGACCAGCCCTCGATCAGCCTTTCTCCGCTGTCTTTTTTTTTTTTTTTCCCTGTACACCCCTCCTTCTATTCATCTCTGAGGCGATATGCAGAGGAGATCATCCTGGTGCATAAAGATATCATGTGGCGCACTCTTCTTGTCCATCAGTGCCCTTGCTATTGTAGTAATCTGATACCGGTCCGACATCCCCATACTTTCCTACTCGACGCTTCGGTTCCAGCGGAGGGGCTCAACTGGCGGTTACCCATGTACAGAGTAAATACTTTGTGTTATGGTGGTCCATTTTGGAATCCCCTCCACTTGTTCCATGTTTGTTCCTTCCAGACGTTCGAAAACTACCGTGAATTTGAACCAATGTCTCTCGAGATCTCTTCGTTCTCCGGTCCAAGATATGCGATAGATTGTAACAGGCGCTTCCGTATGTTGTAGCTTAGGTCAGCTGTAACCGTCCTGATACTTCGTAGTTCCCCTGCTGCCGCTGCTACATACTCGAAAGTTGTCCGCGATACTGATGTGTCCGTGCATTGGCAGTTGTTGAATATCCTAACCAGAAGGCCGAGCGAAAGGAAACAAGACGGTGAAGGATCGCACGTAGCACACCAGCGCTCAGCTGTCATGGGCGGTGGGTTTTCAGTAACCCCTAGTAAACTCAGACCTCTCCTCGCCCTACGCTTCTCCTAACAGACTGTTTACCTAGACCGATCTTGCATATTCGTCGCTGTCGTGTCAGCTCCCTTCAGCACACGTACCATCCGAAAATCTTGTATTCGAGTGTTTGCTTGCACCTCTCCCCCGTCCGGCTGTATGATTATACACGATATGGAACCGCTGTCAAGGCAAAGGGGGCGGATATGCTTTCCAGTCTGCGGCGCGGCCTATGACAAAAATGCAAGATCTGCTTCGTTGTAACGGTGCACACACGCACACCATCCCTTCCTTTCAGACAGATGGTGGCTTCTCGGCCCTGTGTCAGCCTGATCCGTCCTCTCATATGTAATAATCCCCTGCAGCGTTTTCATTTCCGTTATGTTTTCGTCTAAACGGGCTCGTTCAAAAAAAAGGGAAAGAAAGAAAAAGAAAAGAAAAAGAAAAACAAAGGTATCTTCTCGGTCAAAGGAAGCAATAGTGATAGATAGACCAGATGTATCAACGAGCTATCGGGGTAATCCCTATCCCATTTTACATTTGAAGGAAACAAAAATTCAAAACAAAACAAAGCATCTATTCATCTAATTATACGTATCCGCCGGCTTTCTTCCACTCGTCATGTGGCATAACCGGATCTGGGGGTTGGTCACCTCGCCCGCCCGCCTCAATATCACCCGCCGCGGCGTTCGCATCCTCGTCAGGAGCCTCGATAATCCGGTCTCTCGCTACATCCGTCGGCGAGATGGCGGATCCTATGCTCTCAACCTGCGACGGCCTCCTCCCGCCGACGATACTTTCCGGGGAAAGTCCAGGGCTAGAGTCTATGGATATGCGGCTGAGGTGCATCCTTCGCGGTAGCTGTGGCGGGAGGTTGTGCTCCATATTCGGATCGAGGCAGTAGTCGTTCTGGTCGAGCTGCCAGTCACGGATATGGTGAATTTCCGCTAAACCTTCGCTATCCCCCGCGAAGACACGTGTTGCACGTCTACCGTTTCCAATGGCGGTTCGCGGGAAGGCGGCTTGAGTTGGCAGAATGCCTATTGTGTCCAGGACGGCGGAGTCACGGTGTGAGCGGGATTCGAGTGCCTACATTTGCCAACGTGGTGAGGGATTAACGCGATGAAGGGTGCATAAAGATGAAGACTATTTAGGTAGCTGGCTTACGGTATGGTAACTAGTGTTTCCCGTCCGATTAGTCCTCCCTTGGCTGTTATTAGATAATGACGCTTTAGGCGATATAAACTTCTTAACAGCTTCGGAAATGTGAAAACTATGCGACCCATCGTCTGCCGTCGGCTGCAGCGTTCGCTTTTCTGAATGACTCGAGACGTTTGCATTTGACGTGAATGTGCCTGTTGCCGCAGTCGAAGTCTTGCAATTGGATCTTTTGATTCCTGACCTGGTAGACCCAGCCTGTGAGGACCATAGCGATACAGATAACCTTGAGCCCACACTGCTTTTCACCTTTCTAGCCGTTTTCCCGATTAATGGCTTGAGAGTTGGAGCTGACGCTGCTATGATTCCAAAGTTGTTCTCTACGGCCGCATAGACCGCCAACCTCCAAGACCCCCCTTAACCACCAAAAGCGTTAGAATCGGACTGCTACATCAACCGTTGGAATATGTAGGGAACCCTTACATGTCTTATCCGGGTCATTTATAGCCAGTGGAAGCTCAATCAATGCCAGAATCGAAGCTATGGTCGCACTAAGCGTCCGTGACAAAAATTACAACATGAGCCGAGAGCTAATTTTGCGTTGCTGGAAAGTACTCACATTGCCCCAACACCAAAGATGCATAGCACTATGATCTTTTGCTTTCCATTGATCTTCATACCTATTCAACGCCAGAGGAAATTTCACGTTAGTTTACTAACAATATTCTCAACTGAATTTCTAATTCTGATACCATACCAAATAGCATCCGTGTCGGCAGCAAGAGAATCCACAGGTTTGTTGCCACATTCGCACTCAGGATAACATGCCAGAATAGCGACCTGTTGATGCAGCCACCGCGAGTTTCGTATGGATCCCACTGTCTGCTAACAGGTACACAGGCTAATGCCAGTGTGAAGACAAACGAGACCATCATTATCGCCACAAACACTGACGTGAGCTTAGAGAGCAGGAGAAAGCGGTTGGACCCTGGTAGTCGTAGATAGAACGCAAGTATCGAGAGCTTGATGAGGTTCAACGTGACTGGTTGTAAGATAACTTCCGCATATAGCAGCTAAAGTTTACACTCTACGGTTAGCCATTATTATTTTCATCGAACGTGATAAGAAATTTAGAATATATCTATAGATTCGATTCACCTTGAGTACATATACAAGCTCGTTATCTTCTAAATCATCGATGTGATTTCCTTCGCCTTCGAATGTGCCTGTTATATTAGAAGACGCATTATGCCTTTAGTACTTCTGTATATATAAGTTAACTGAACCATGGAAGAGGCGCCTATCCGCATACCTGCCACGGACAGCATCGTTCCCGTGATATCGCTAACCTTCAAGGCAAGGGAGTCAGCGAAAAACAGCGAAAGGGCCATTACCGCTTGCTCCATGCATCACGGATATAAAAGTATCGATTAACACCGCGCATCAACGTACCAGAGCCCCTAGGATTAACCAATCATCCATTCCAAAGGACTTGACCATCCTCGCCCTAGTCCATATTCTCAACCCGACAAAGACAATTGAAAATGCTAACAGCGCCAACGGCACTGTCAGAATCTCTTTGTTGTCATTCGAGATATGGCCTGGATGCACCTGGACGTACAGATATCCCGATGAACTACCTGTTAGCCGCTTGACGCTCTGACAATTCGAATTAACCTTCACTAGAATACTCAAAAGAAAGGCCTGACAATCGAAAGGAAGAGGAGAAGAAGAAGAAGTAATGAACTCGGGAATACGTACGTACATGGTCGGTGGGCGATGCTGCTGGCTGGCTCGTTTGTATCTCATTGGGGGCCGTTTCGATAAGTGTCTCCGACATACCCGAGGTTGCCTATAGCAGAGAGAGAGAATACGTCAATAAACTGCTTAGTATGTAGTATATAATATCAGGCAAAGGGGGGGCAACCGTTTTGAATGTTGCAGTTGTCTGGGACATGCCCTGATTAAAGCTATAGCGACTTTCCAGGGTTCAGTATCCACGAAGATCAATGAAATGTATAAAATATAGGGTAGTTTGCATTTATATAGCCTGGAATTAATATATATATAGCGTTTTTGCCTTGTAAGGTATTCCGATCAGAGACTAGACTAAGTGAAAGGTGAAGGGTCGTGGATCGAGAAGCTGCTGACCTATGACGGAATAGTGCTTCCTAGCCTCGGGAGACTTGCGGCTGTGGTTTCAGCTCCAGTATTCTATCGTCCTAGCGGACTTTAACATTTGCTAGCCCTTCAATAAACTGAAGAAACTCTAGATGGATCGAATTTGGATTGTCGGTAAAAGGTATTGGGTCAAGGTCTATTGTTTTCTTTTGAGCGGCACGATATTGTAGAGAGAGCAAAGTGTACTTCACAAAATGGATTTTAGTAATCTTTAAATTGATTGTACCTGCAAAGAGTTTAGACTGGCGGCGCAATCCAAGTTTGTTACGGAAGAATCAGTCCGGCGGGTGAAATGCGCGTTTCCCATGATAATACATTCCAGCGTAAAGCTGATAAGTACCGTACCCCTCGCGGGTTTCGCCGCATCTGGCTACGAGCTAAACGCAATGCAACAATGAATTGCTTCCGAGAATCCTGTGCAGTTCCTGTTTATTTACTATATTCTGTCACTGTATGTAACCTCATTTGCCATCACGAAAATATGGGCTGCAAACGGAAGTTCATTGGCCGCCATAAGATATCACACTAGCCATTTCACCAGCAAAACAGGATGGTTGAGGCCGGGGGGGGGACGATTTTCAGGTCGGTTCTGGAATCGTTATCTCCCAAAATGAGTTATAGTAAACTTCACGAAATGTGATAAGAAGAGGCTTTGCGTTCGTAGGCTGTATGAAGATAGCTGATCTTTAGAACATACACCGGAGCCGACCCGAACAATTGCATACACCTATACCATACACATAAAGGGTAGACGTCATGCGTTATTAGTCATGTAGGCATCCAGAGCTATGGGAAAAGAAAATAGCACATGGTTTCAACGTGGTTATGCCCGCCCCTGGGCTTCTTATGCTGGCTGATGGCGGCACTGCAAACTTGAGGGCAAGTTGAACATTCTGAGCTGGTTCGTTCACGGCTTACTGCGACCGCTTAGCGAACTCAACTTTTAGAATCAAATGGCCATAGCCAACTATACGAGAAAACGTGTTAGCATGTGTATCACGGCACGAGATTCGAAATATAGAGCAGCTTTGATTTCAACTTACAGCCATCCATCTTTTCGCATGCTCTTTGGGCATCCATCCTATCCTGGTAGCTGACAAATGCAAATCCCTTGGCCCTTCCAGTATCCCTATCCTTCGCCAGAAACACTCTTGTAACTCTCCCGAACCTCTCAAACATATCTCTGAGATCCTGTTCTTCTGCGAACTCGCTGAGGTTGGTGACACGCAGGGTGGCAAGGTCATCGCGCTCACGTCCGCCACCAAAGGACGACGATCCGCCGCCTGTATCCTTGCCCTTGTTTCGTATATGTGGAGGAACATAGCTGCCACCTTGAGTACCACCTCCCGCCGCTAAATCTGGAGAATCCGGTCGAGACTCGTCTGGAGGAGCTTCTCCCATTGGAGCAAGCGTATCTTTGAACGGACACCTTGCGGTGAAGTGATCTCCTTGACAAATACGGCAGGACACTTTCTTGTCTTTTAGCTGGTCCTTCAACGCGCCGGTAGCTTCTTGCTCCTTCTCCGCAGCCTTCCACTGTGGGCTAGGCTTGAAAATGATATTTTCGCCGATGGTTGTAGTCGCTAGATCGGGTCCTGTCGGGTTTCCCTTTTCTCTCCCAAACTTGGCCCATTCTCTTCTCTCAGCAACGCGCGGGTTTACTCGCTCTTTGATGACAGAGATCTTAATCTTGCGGGTAGTCTTGATTTTCTTGCCAGTGTCCGAGAGACGGTAAGTTATTGTGGTTTTGGTGCCATCTGGGTTATTGATGATTTCATTTGCGGGGAGCGCATTTGGGTCGTCGAACTCGTCGTCTTCCGCCCACTCACGTCTTGTCGATCTATAGCAGACACGGGAGTTAGCTTTAGCTATTGTAAAGCTGCTTCAAGATGACAGGGAACCTACGCCATGATGCGGTTCTTGGGTAGTCAATGGGGTAGTAGCTGGTGCCGGGTATATAATATCAGGTAGAGTTGAATAAATAGGCGTATTGTTCGGATATATGAAGGTATACTCGTGGTGATGAGATAGAAGCTCGATTAATTTATCTTATCGTCGTCGTCGTCGACTCATTTGAATTTTTTGAGTTTCGAGTTGCCACACAAATTTTTAGTAAGCAGGCCAACACAACAACACTCATTTGCCAACGTCGGCGTCTTTGGAGAAGCCACGAGTTTACAACTGATTACAAAGCTACCTAGGTACTTGGGAGACTCAATGGCAAAAGATGTCTTATATATCGACTCTGGATGACTATCTATAATTATATGGATACCTTGGGCACATAGCATGTAATATTGAGACCATCGTTACCATTACCTCCAAATGGCATCTGCCATTTTTGCAACTTTCGCCATCTCCTCCACATCATGCACCCGCACGATATCGGCACCACCAGCGACACAAGCAGTGATAGCTGCGCCCGTTCTAAAATAAAGAATCAGTTACCAATTACCATAGATAGATCTATTAGCATGGCACAGTTAGGTTTGGATATGAACTCACCCCCATTGTCGCTGATCCGGTTTTTCAACATTGGTGATCTCACCGATGAACCGTTTCCTGCTGGGTCCCAAAAGCCAGGGGATGCCGTTCAAAGCCTTTCTGTCCCTCAGTTCCCCAAAATTTCTCAATATCTCTAAATTGTGGTCTTTTCCTTTCGCAAAACCTAAACCGGGATCGAGGATGATTTTCCACCGCTTGATCCCTGTTTGCAAAGCAGCGTCAAGTCGTTCCTCCAACTCTCTCCCTACAGTTTCGATAACGCCATCGGGATAACTCGCGAGCGAGTTCATCGTTTTCGGTGTGCCCCTCATGTGCATGAGCACGATCGGGACGTCCAATTCGATAGCCGTTTTGATCATATCTGCATCTTGTAATCCTCCCGAGATATCATTTATGATGTCCGCGCCAGCATTTACCGCAGCTCGAGCGACGGATGCCCTGAACGTATCGATCGAGATCGTAACGGTTCTTACAACAGAATCACTGGATGATCGTATGGCTTTTATCGCGGGGACCACTCGCTTAAGTTCCTCCGCCTCTAGCACGTCCTCCGCATTAGGGCGAGTAGACATCCCGCCGAGGTCAACGATTGATGCACCCGCTTTCACAGCACGACTAACAGCTGCCTCGATGTTATCTAGGTTGTAAACACCACCATCTGAGAAGGAGTCTGGAGTGAGATTTATGATGGCCATGACGTGCGTTGAGCGATTTTCGTTAGCTGGCTGCAGAGATGGAATTGAAGGCGACAGTAGCACTCGGGGATAAACAGTCGATGGGCCAGGAAGGGCGGAGAGATGGGAGGAGAAAGTGATAGAAGTTTGAGGGTGCGGCAAATTCGGCGCAATATCGCATAGTGGACGGAGAACAAATTCTCTCTCGAGCATAGATGAATGCGGTATCGTAAGGTCCGGGTCACGTAAGGACACAGCCTCTGTGTCGTATAACAAGATATCTAAATCGATGTTCCGCGGACCTTTGTTGACCACCTTCACTCTCCCAAACCAGTTCTCGATTGCCTGCAGCTCCCGTAGGAGCTCTACGGGGGAGAGAGTAGTTTGGGCTTGGCAAACTCCGTTCAGGAAAGTATCTTGGTCTTCAACGTACATCGGCTTGCTTTCATAGAGTGAAGATGTCCTGAGCACTTTGATACCCCGATTGTTGAGTTCTGCTAGGGCATCTCGGATAAGGCCAAATTTGTCGCCGAGATTTGATCCAAAGGCTATAAAGACATCGTGCGATTGCTTTCCGCTAGCAGAAGCCTCAAGGGATTGGAAGTAAGACCTATGTCTTGTGATTTCGACCTCCGAAGATCGCGCGAGAGCGAGAGCGCTGGGTTTCGCAGCTCGAACGGTGGCAGTGTAAACCCCGCAGTCGAGGCAGAGCACTTTGGTAACACCGGTGACTAATGCCTCGATTGTAAGATATTGAGATGCTTCGACGTGGTTAACGACAGCATCCGATATTTTTTTAGTATCATAGATGGAAGAATCTATGTCAGGGGCGCCAGCTGCTCTCCCTGCGTCCGAAGATGTAGCCTTTGTAGGCGGCTTGTAGAGAGTGACATTTACGATCACTTGTTGCCTCTCCAGCCTTTCCCACGGATTGACTCCAATGATGGACGCAATATTTAAGTCTTTGATAAAGATTCTATCTTGGCTTTCTCGAGTTCCATCCTTCCTGCGGACGATCTCGAGCCCAGCAGCACCCGCCCTGAGCAGGGTCTTCGGTTGTTCCACTTTAACATTCACCCACTCAGCCCGGAGTTCGTCTCCGAGGATAATACCAGCAAGCTTCTCAGCAAGATCCTCAAGGGAGTTGAAATGGTTCTTCTCAATGGCATTTGCAGCCGCCTTGCAGACGCTACCATAGTTGATAGAATGAGCCAGATGATCGGTAGAGCCAGCTAGACCGACGGACGTCTTGATTCTCAAGCTTACAACTACCGGTTGAAGCTTGGGTCGATGCCAGGCATCAAGACCAACAACTGCAGGCCTAGGAGAAGATGGGGAGTCAGTCACCTTACATCGGGTATGATACTGCAACTTCGTCCTTTCTTACCGGCCTCTGGGTCTAATACTTACAAGGCCAATTCATTAACAATGATATAATCAGTTACGTTATCCAAGCGGAAAGACATGGTCTTCAAATCTATAAAGCTCCGCCGTTGTTGACGTCCTCTTGGTAGCAAAATGTGCTCCCCGTAGCTACAACGAAGGGCAGGGAATGGTTTTATATGAAGCGACCGCACTCGTAGATACCTTCGACAGAGACGAAATGCAAGTAACGCAGTCGACGACATAGGCATAAAAGATGCCGGTCTTCATGCAGAGAGAAAAGGGGCCCGTTTCAAGGATCATCTCCCGGACCGTCTGGTGCGCCGACAGGGAGGCATTGATGATTTCATGTTGCACAGAGCGGTAATATGTTGAAATGTTGGTGGATTGTGGCACCGTCGATGCAGTGCATCTTCGGAGCATCGCCTAGATTTTTCTTGCCGGGCCACAAACGTCCAGGAGCGTGACAGCAACACAATGCCGCCTATTTACATACATGCACGTCGAAGGCGGTTGGATGGAAGGACATCACGCCGACGAATTACTTTTGTCCCCTCTACACCAAAGCGGATTCCCGAGATGCGGTTTCGCAAGCCGCTCCACCAACTCCGACACGAACAGACTTGACGAGGAGAGCTGGAGAGCTGGGAATGGGAATGGACCAGGCCACCGGAATCGTGGGGCGACCTGACACACGTGCTCGAGCGCAGCCAAAAGTACTGAGCACCCACCCCATCAGGCACTCCGTTCCATTCCATACGCCATATTATTATTATTAAGCCCATCAGATTAGATGCATCGATGCATGCAGCTCCCGCACTATGCCCAATACCGCCGCCATAAATGCAGCGCGCGCCTTCGACAGAGTTTTCGAGCGTCGACGGATGAACAGTGTGGGGAAAGATTAAGCCTCGGTAATATGGCATTGCGAGACACCCTGCGACCGCTGTTAAACGCGGTCCGGGGCTGAACATGTGAGGTAGCTTCTCCGGCTGCCTCGGCTGGACCGTCACGCGCATCTCTTCCTTAGTCCGCGAACAGGAAACAGCCAACGGGAAAGACTAGCAGAGCAAGCAGGTCGGAAGGAACTCTTACTGTCAGAGAGCGGTTTTGTCTGGTGCGATTTGTGGACCGAGATTATCTGGCTAACCGTTCCCCAGGCAGACCGCCCTCACCGAATCCCGCTTTCATCCTTTTTCCCCAGTCTTCCCACCCACCGTTAAATATCTCCAGTACGCCCGCTCGAGCGCCTCCCTCCACCTCCAACTCCATCATCCGTCTTCTGAAGCTCTTTGTCGCAAATCTCTTCACGCGTTAACAGCACACCTAAACCTATACCAGCCAATTTCTTTCAACATGTCGAGTAAGCTAGCCGTGATCTCGCGATCCCAGGAGTGGACTTATCACATGCTGACGCTGACCATCTGTGTTTTCCATAGCCATCACCACTCCCATCACCAAACTCTTTGGCGTTAAGCACCCAGGTATGCACACAATAAATCGATCCGGAAGCGAGCCTTCGCCCATATGTTAACTCGACTTCCTACCTCACAGTCCTCCTGGCTGGTATGAATGTTGCTGCCGGTCCAAAGCTCGCTGCTGCAGTCTCCAATGCCGGTGGTCTCGGTGTCATTGGTGGTGTCGGCTACTCGCCGGAGATGCTCAAGGAACAAATCCAGGAACTCAAGGGTTTCCTGAACAAGCCAGACCTGCCCTTCGGCGTTGACCTGCTGCTCCCCCAGGTTGGCGGCAACGCGCGCAAGACCAACTACGACTACACCAAGGGCAAGTTGGACGGGTTGATCGACATCATCATCGCCGAGAAGGCCAGCCTTTTCGTCTCCGCCGTTGGTGTCCCACCAAGATGGGTTGTCGACAAGCTTCACAAGGCTGGAATTCCCTACATGAAGTGAGTAAAGGGCGACGAAACAATTTGCATGTGAATTCTTACTGATTCATGTATTTGCGCTTAGCATGATTGGTCATCCAAAGCATGTCCAGAAGTGCATCGACGCTGGTTGTGACATCATCTGCGGTAAGCTTTCCAACCTAATTTCTATTGTTGCAAATCCGGAGACTAATACCTGTGTATAGCCCAGGGTGGTGAAGGAGGGTAAGCAGCCTTCTTAGCTGAGACATAGGAGCCCCACATTTCGTACGGATTACTGACTAGAGAATTACTGAACCCGTTAACAGTGGCCACACCGGAGAGTAAGTTAATAAATGATGCCCCAAATCATTCTTGAGTTTCATATGGCAAGGATGCTAACGAACTTGCCAGCGTCCCCACATCTATTCTTATCCCTACTGTCGTAGAACTTTGCAAGGGCAAGAAATCCCCACTCACTGGCCAAGACGTTCTCGTTGTTGCTGCCGGTGGTATCTTCAACGGCAAGGGTCTTGCTGCTGTCCTGGCCATGGGTGCCTCTGCCGCCTGGGTTGGAACACGCTTCATTCTCGCTGAGGAGGCTGGTGCACCAAAGGCCCACCAGGAAGCCGTCATTACCTCTGGATATGAAGACAACGTCCGGACAATCATCTTTACCGGCCGCCCACTCCGTGTACGGAACAACCCCTACATCCAGAACTGGGAGGAGAACCGAAAAGATGAAATTGGCAAATTGACGAAGAGCGGTGTTATCCCCGTTGAGCATGATATTGAGCAGCTAGATAAGGAAGACAAGCTAGATGACGAGACCATGGATGCTGCCCGGCCGTTCTTGATGGGCAAGGTTGCTGCTGTTTGCAACGAAATCAAGCCGGCGAAAGTTATTGTTGAGGAAATGGTTTCCGAGGCCGTCCAGCAGATACAGAAGTCGAATTCCATGGTTTCCAAGCTGTAGATATGGGGTTTTCTTTTGGTTTCGGCTTTGCCTTCTGTTTTAGCATATTTCGGAGCTTTTGAGATTGACCTTTTCGTTCTTAATATGGATATCTCTACGGGGCATACCACTGTATTATAAAAGCCATTTTGAATGACAAATCTCAGATGGATGGATCCTCTAAGCATATACGCCACCCCTTTCCAGAAATATTTGGGTGAATTCTTAGCTTTATGAACAATGTGACCTGAGAATCGCTCGATCAAGTAATATATACATCTAAAATAGCTAAGTCTGCTTCGGGAGACATTTGCTAGCGTGACTTTGAACTTTTCAGCTCATCCAATTGAGCTTCGATCTCTTCATTCCGTACCCGACTCCCCGAGTCCTCCATCACTGATATCTTTGGAACCAGGCCCCTTAGTTTCTGTTTGTCTTCTTCCGTTGGAACCAGCCCGAAAGCTTTTTCGGCTCTATTGGTGAGGTACGAGCCGACAAGCCCATATGTTATCAGGCCGCCACCCAGGGCGAGCCGGGAGGTTTGGGAGAGCGAATTGAACCACCTGTGTGTATGTCCGAGGAATGGGGTCAGCTTGACGTTGAGAATGCAGCATAAACTATTTTCTGTATTCGAGGGGCATAGCATACCGCCAAATTGCAGACATTGCTAAAGGGTGAGTTTTAATGCAATGCTGCTGTACGAATAGCGTATACCGAGGCTGCTGTTTCAGAGCACAACGTATCACCGTGCTACAGAGGTGCCTAAACTAGCATCAAATACAACATCGTGAGAAAACAGTGGGTAGATAATAGCCAGCCCAGGAGAGAAGCCGTGAATATCAAGGAAGGATATAATATAGCTGACGAGGTCGCGCAAACAAGGGTTGCCCATCGCCTTACGAGTTTTCGGCCAAGAACCCAGCGCTAAGTTAAAGCTTAACAACAACACCAAACGGTTAGCTGTCCCTTCGCAACCGACGAACGACACTCTTCCCCCTTCGTGCCTACACATCTCTTTCGCCAAAGAACCAATCGATCCACCCAATAACCCTCGCCATGGCTGCTCTCGCCGATAAATCCGAATCGCAAAAGATCTTTGACAAGCTCAAATCAAAGCCTGCGAACAAGGTGCCGCTTGCCTCCCCGAACTCTGAAGCTCGGACCGAGCCAGTACCTAACACGTTGGCATTTCCTCTCTAGGTCTGCTTTGACTGCGGCGGAAAGGCACCTACCTGGGCGTCGGTCCCATTCGGTATCTACCTATGCCTCGACTGCTCCGCCGTCCATAGAAACCTCGGCGTCCACATTTCATTCGTCCGATCCACCGTCCTCGACCGTATGTCTCGTCTCCACAAGCTATCCCTTAGCTTTTCAGCTGAACACGCCGGCCTGCTTACACGTGTCGCATTGTAGAATGGACATGGGACCAGCTTCGTCTCATGAAAGTCGGTGGAAACAAGGCGATACAGGAGTTCTTCATCGATAACGGCGGATCTGCAGCGCTTTCTGCCAAAGATGCCAAAGTCAAGTACACCTCGAACGCAGCTGTCAAGTACAAAGAAGAGATCAAGAAGCGAGCAGCTGAAGACCAGAAGCTGTAAGTCAACACCACTTGCCTCGGATTTTGCCTTATCTAGCTATCGCTAACCATGTGTACTCCCCCCTTTTCCATCCTACTAGGTTTCCTACCTTTGACATCGACGAGGGATCCGTAGTCGTCACAGCTGCTGAAGAGGATGAAGATTTCTTCTCCTCGTGGGACAAGCCATCTATCAAACGCCCTTCGCCATCTCCTTCGCGGACCGGTACTCCCGTTAGCAGAAGCGCCTCACCATTTCTAAACGCGAACGCAGCCGGCAACGGAACCGCGCGGCCGAAGTCCCCACTTTCTTCAACTGCGAAGGCCAGTACACCCGCCGGAACCCCACCAGCCGCTGCCGTTTCCAGTGCGAGCAAAGCCGTCCCCGCTGCTGCAGCTACAAGAGCGAAACCGGCTACTGGCGGGGCTGCAGGTGCGAAGGGACGGTCCGGTGTCTTATCGGGCAAGAAATCGCAAAAGGTTGGCGCGAAGAAAGTTGTCGCTTTAGATATCGACTTTGATGCTGCTGAGAAGAAGGCGAAGGAAGAGGCAGAGAGAGTCGCAAAACTAGGCTATGACCCAGAGGCCGAAGCTCAAGAGGAAGAAAAGAAACGCCGAACCAGCATAGGCGCTACGCCATTGTCGCCTACGAGAGGTGGCAACACCACGAAAGCTGACACAGAAAAGGCGACAGCACAGATGGGGCGATTAGGATTTGGCCAGATCCAGAATCCAAAGGCGGCAGCGGCAGCGGCAGCGGCACCTAAGAAGATGGGTGGTTTCGGTTCTACAGGGACCAGACCAGTTGATGGTATGGCCCCACAATCTAATTGCAAAAATAAAGAACAAGATGCTAATAAACGTACGTAGACGACTCGGAACAATATGCACGGAATAAATTCGGTACCCAAAAGGCAATTTCCTCAGACGAGTTCTTCGGCAGGAATGCATACGACCCGTCTGCACAGGCGGAAGCAAAAACGCGTTTGCAGGGTTTCGATGGTGCGACTGCCATCTCCTCCAACGCGTATTTTGGTCGAGATGAGGACGAAGATGCTCGACCGAGCAGTGGCGACTTTGGTAACCTGGAAAACGCAGCGCGGGAACTAGCGAGGCGAGCTGCTGGTTTTGCCGGGGAAGATTTAGAAAGCATCTCGAATACGGTAAACCAAGGAATTGAGAAGGCTGGTGACATTCTGAGGCAGTATATGCGGTGATCTCTAGGTGTAGGGTTGATTCTCAACAGAATGGATTACTACTAGTTTTCTTCTCGTTTTTGTTATAAGTCTTTAATCACGCTATCCATCTCGCTTGCTATTGAATGAGGCCTGTGTAGTCAATGTGAAAGGCATTTCGCCGAATTCGCTTCGCTCTGTAAATTTTGGCTAGTATACATATATCAATAGTATTTTACGACTTGCTCTATGAATGGAAGGATTGGTGTAGTTAGTGTTAACTCTTCTGCTATACCCGAGCAGCATCTTTTGACTCGTCTGAAATTTCCCTTGTAAGATATTAACAATTATGGTAGCGAGGAGATAGAGCCAAGCGCGCTGCAATTACTAAGTGATACCTTCTTGAAATTGGCTGTACTCTGCGCTGGATAGTCAAACAGAAAGGAACAAGGAGAGGGAGGGACCCCGGAGGAAGCTAAGAGAAACATGTATAGTATTGAATAAGATGCTTTAAGAGTCTCTTGAATATAGCTACTGGGCTTTTGGTGCATATGAGGGACCTTCGAAATTTTAGCCTTTTACCCTGAACGAGATCAGCATACAGCTATATACTTCAGATAACTCTTGTCGAAGTTCTGCTATCCCCTTAGGTTGATTCTGTTTTCACATCTAGATTTCAATACCATTTAGATTCAAGCACTTATTCCAGTGCTGAGACGCCGCTCAGAGGAATAGAGGGACTTTGGGTTGAATTCGCAGGGTGAATGAGGATGCCGTTCACTCTATGGCTGATTCCGGGGTTATTTGAATCGTCCTGCCAGAGTTCCTCGTCGCTGCCCCGGGTTTGAAACCCATTGCTCGGTCGTCTGTGAGGTGTATTTGTGTCGCTGTTGCTCGGAGACCGGGTTTGACGAGCTGGTGAATGTTCTTGCAAAGATTCGAGGCTTTGTAGGAGCTCTCGTATATTCGGAGGGTATAGCGGAACAGTTGGTACACGTTCCTCGCAAAGCAGTAACAGTGAAATGAGCCTCTCGCGAGGTAGGCTCTGTAGATATGTCCTCTTCTATAAAGTCAGAAGCGCAAGTTCCCAAGGGTTAGTAATAATTCGGTAAGATTGGTAATGGTTAGTACATTAGGAATAAAAGTACCTCCGCTAGAGAGAGAGACTGGTCTGTCACTCCTGCCGTTAGAACACCCTCCTCGATTATTGGCGTCTGCGAAGGCTCGGTTTGTGAACAGTCCATACAAAACCAGCTTTTCTCTGCGACGCGGACAAAAGAGTCATCTATCGCCGGTAGATGGCACGACTGATGATACGCGGCATCGCAGCCATCACAAAACACTATCTGGTTTCTTGGGGAATCCGGACTTCTTTGGCAGATTATACAAGCTGTATCCGATACAACTGTTGGTTTTGCACTGGAGGACCACTTGCGAGACTGATGGTTGATGATGCTACGAGCTGTCGCGGACGGCGCAATCGCTGTAGAACCTTTTGAGAGGGAGATAGGAGAGATAATTGTTCGACCGGATTTAGTCGTGATGCCGCTTTGGGTGTAGTTTTCATCCTCGGATGAATCCTAGTTGGGATTCGATTGTGGTAAGTGTACAGATATTTTGGGCCAATATTGAGAAATGACACATTTGAACAGGAATACCAAAACCATACATCTTCACCTCTAGGCTTACGAACTCTCCTTCGCCTCTTCCTAGGGACTGGCGTTTGTGGGACTGTTTGGGGCGTTAGTACATGTGCAAAGTATAGACTTTGAATGCAGGTTGGATGCTATATAAGTCTTTACTTACCCGGCTCGTCAAGTTCTGTAAGTCTGCGCTTGCCGGTTCTTAAGATTATGCGACGAACAGAGAGAGTAGGCTCTTGGTCCTGAGTAGTGATGCTTTTGATCGAACTTGACGTCGCAGCAACAGCGGATGTGGATGAAGCCGAAGATAAAGACAGCGAAGGCGGCGATCCTTCTGGTGTGAATGGGGCCTAAATAAAGTAACATATCAATAAGATATGGCTTGCAAAATAGGATTTTATCTCCAAGTTTAATACCATTTCACTTTCTGCATCACCGTTTTCAGCATCTGTCACCTTGGGTAAAGGTGGGAAGCGGAGCATGATCTTCGGCATGGAGCCGGAGGCCATCTTGGATATCTGTTGGGAAAGTTGTCTAGATAAATGACAATGCAGGTGGCTGAAAATAATAAGATCATATATGCAATAGAAGTATTATTCAAGTGATATGGAACGGGTAGATTCGAAGACGAAACTCAAATATGAAAAACGGTTGCGGGAAGGGAAACTCGAGCTATCGAATCGAGTCGACCAGTTCTGTTTGTTGGAATTTGCGCTGGGCGCACGAATGATTGTGTTGCGATGACGTTAAAACGGGGAGGTCTACGGCGGGAGCCATCGACGAAACCGAACAGCTTAACTTGGAGGCCGATACATTTCCATTTTAGCTTCGTCTCTTCGCCCCGGTGAGAGCAAAAGACGGCAGAGCGAGGGATGCCGACTGTTGCTGTCCCGAGCTAGCGCTGCTTCGCGCAGTTATATCTGGTTTCTTCTTTGGGCGGCGCTTCCTCGACTTAAGCGAACTGGACAACGTCACCAACTTAATTTCCGCGCCCACATATATACACTTAGTTACCAGAGATATTTCTGGCTTGGATCTCGGCCGCGGTCTAAAACGTTTCTCCCAGATGCTGCAGCGGTAGCACGGCGCCTCACTTGAAGCCTAGATGGCCAACATATCCGACGTCTTCAACAAGCTGCTGGAGAGCCATGATTCGGCTCCGATACGTGGTCGCAGATGGCACGTCCCCGAAGATGGCTTCATTAAAGAAGCCTACACGATTGTACTTATATCCAATTTCTCTTCCGTATAAGGTTGACTTGCCAGTCGGATATCTAATGCTCAACGTATGGCGACCTGTAGAACTCCTCCATCATGAATCTCACCCGCTTTTTACTCTCCATCCGCCAAGCTTATCTCTCAACCACACGCGCGCCGCGGCACATCTCCTCCCTCTCCTCTTCACAGCCAGATCGCCGCTATTTTACGGACCAAGAACGTGACGAGATCGATACAGAAGCTAAGACCATGATCCGGCAATACATGCAAGTCATCTCCAACCTTGAAGGCGCCGAGAAGACACGGGTGATGGTCGAGCGGAAAACGCGAGAGAAGAATCTAAATCTTGGGAAGTGGATACGGGAACTACGCCGCGGGGACGAAGTGGACGAGGAAGAGGAGAAGGGCAAGTGGATAGCACTCCACAGAGAAGGTGTACTATGGCTATTGAAAAACCGGTTGGAGAAAGTCAGTGAGATCCAGCGTGAACAGCAGGAAACGAGGGTTATGCGAGCTATCGAGAAGAACAAGAGCATTTTGGAGAATGTAGCCTTCGATAAGTCGCAGGGGACGGCGATTGGCAATGCGGCTGTTCAAGCATCAAAAGCTGCGCAGATGCAGGCGCAGACTACGGCATATAAGCGGTCGCAGGCTGCTACTGCGGCCTTGGAAGATGAGGATGATAGGGACATTGAGCAAGTGCTATCTCCCGACCAGCTGCAGATATTTGCCAAAGAGAATCAGGACATGGTGAAGTATTACCAAGAAACTCTTGATCAAATCAGGTGAGAGCTGTCTGCGACTCTATAATAAGAGAGCAATGCGTTAACTTGTGAAATCTGTAGGTCGGCCGAGAGGTCTCTCTTAGAGATATCTGAAATGCAGAACCGGATTGTGATGGACATTGCAGTGCAGTCAAGTCATATTGACCAGCTCATGGCGGACTCGGTGACGACAGCTGAAAATATGGACGCAGGGAACAAACAGCTGAAGCAAGCAGCTCAGAGAAGCTCGCCGGCACGATATGTTTTTCAAGCATCTGTGGGGTTTTGCGCCTTTCTAATTCTCGCAGACCTGCTATCGTAATGCTCGTATCTTCTTGTTTTATTTCAGATATACGCTAGCCATCCAATTCGATACCCATTTTTTGTCTTTATAACTGCTTACGCACGCGCGTCCGGGGTAATCTGAGGCAGTGGGGCATCTGTGCCAAGGAAAGCACCAACAGGGATTGTAGCCGGGCGCCGGACTACGCTACAAATATCACCACAACCTTCCTCCAGAACAAACTAATTTATTAACCACCCTTTTGAACATGCTGTTACGATTTCTCCGACCCGATTTTACTCTTCAAGTTCCCCAGCGGCGAGCCAGCTAAAACCGACTTTGTCTCCCTCAAGATGTCTGCCCGCGCCCGGCCATCGCGGGCAGTTACGCTCCTTATTGTCTTTCTATCGATCTACTTGATCTATGAGATCGGGCACTTCTTCCTACATGGCGCAGGTCCGTTGCTTGGCTTGAAAATCTCTCCAGGTCAGCGAATCCAATACCCTTTCAAAGAGAAAGGGGCCGGCGCCAGAGATGAGGCAAAAGCGGCAACTATAAAGAAAGTTATGGAGCGGACGTGGGATTTGTACAAGCAGAAGGCATTTGGGTTCGACGAGGTCAAACCTGGTACTTGCGCCCGTCGGAATACATTTTGCTTTAGACGATTAGGTATTCTAACGAAAAACGTTTGAAATATAGTTTCCGGAGGCCGTCAGAATACCAGAAACGGCTGGGGCGCGACCATCATCGACTCCATGACTACCACCGCTCTCATGGGGTTGTCCGACGTGTAAGCACTTCCAACCCCGAGTATGTCTCAGCGCGAAGCTAATGTCCAAACCACATAGCACAGGTTCAACGATCAGTACGATTGGTTAGTCAACCACATCAATTTCCACGAGGCAGAGGGTCTCGTAGACCCGTTTGAGACGTAAGCCGAAATGAAGAAATACCATTGGAGTGAATATTATCAAGTCGGCTGGGATTAACAATAATGTGATTCAAACAGAACAATTAGATACCTCGGCGCCATGGTTTCCACAGTTGATCTTCTCGAGGCTGGCGTCATTCCTGCCCCGCACTCCTCCTTCCGCGCGGACATCCTCCGCCAGGCGCAAGCCCTCGCAGACAACCTCGGTCCCGCCTTTGACACACCGACAGGGATGATGTGGCCGCGAGTCAACTTTACCAGCAAGACCGGATTAAACGTAGACGGGAGGAGGAACAAGTACACTCGCTCGCATCTAGCGCGATTGGGCAGCCATTGGCTCGAGTACGCAACGTTGTCGCAGCTCACAGGCGATACCAGATACGTAAAGAACTCAACGAGGGCGTGGAGTTGGATTGTCTCTAGTACAAAGGGGGAGGAGTGGCCGGGCATCGTCGAGTGAGTAACCGGCAATACCGCGTAGCGTGACTTCGTTTTATTGGATTTTCGAAGCAAAAAGCTACTTCTTTATACTAACGAACGATTTCGGAACTATAGAAGCCCACGGTTGATATGGACTGGAGAGTCCGTTGGGTCCACTCGGACTCTCGGCGCCCCAGACGACAGTCACTACGAGGTACTTCATTTTGCCTTGATATTGAATGTTACTTTCACGAAAGCCATCTAACTCAGCTCCCGCGATACTAGTATCTAATCAAAGCCCACTTGCTTTTCCCTACCCGCAGCATAACAAAGCAGTACGCCAAACGCTGGGTCCAAGCTATGACCTCGGCAAAACAGCACCTCCGCTCCCCCTCCGACACTCACCCCCCACACACCTTTGTTCTATCATTTTCCAAAGGCATGTTCGAGAATACCATGGGGCATCTTACCTGCTTCCTTGGCGGTAACCTCCTCCTGGGCGCGGCGTATCTGGCTAGCGCAAGCCTCCGCTCCTTCGGCGAGGCTGTGATCGAAGGATGCCACCACTCCTATGTGTCCACCGCCTCTCGCATCGGCCCCGAAGAATGGAGCTGGACCCCACAAGACCAGAGACACGCCAACTTTTACACCACCCCTGCAACAGCTGCGCAGGAGAGAATGCTCCACCAGGTCGGCATCTGGCCCACTGCTGCAAATTATAATCTTCGACCAGAGGTTGTGGAAAGTTATTTCTACGGCTGGCGCATCACCGGTCAGCAGAAATACCGCGATTGGGCGTGGGACGCCTTCACAGCCATCGTGAACGCGACAGCCGCCGATTGGGGATACTCTGAAATCGCAGATGTGACCGCTACACCGACGAGTAGAGCAGAGAGGTTGAAGAACCTTCGGGACACCAGCGAGAGTTTCTGGAGCGGTAAGTTACCACTGCATCTTGGGGGGAAATTGCAAAACGTTGGAGAAGAATTGGATGGATGTGAGAAAAACATATCGCTATGCACAGCAACGCTAACATGCATTGACTTCTTCACCACACCAGCGGAGACGCTAAAGTACCTCTACCTGACGTTTTCCGACCCCGACCTCTGCTCCCTGGACCAATGGGTGTTCAACACTGGTACGTACACTGCATACCAACCATACTATACCATAANTTCCTCCCCTCTGCATACCAACCCAGATCACGCAGGCAAAAAAAATCGAAATGTCAAGATTGAAGATTAATTTTTGAACTGTTGATTGACTGACATGACCTCGCTCGGCAACCCCCGTACGTTAATGCTACGTACGTTCGTTGCCACGAGAAATTTCATCCCATCATGCAGAAGCCCATCCATTGAAAAGACGCCTGTGACCATACCACATACTATGAATGAGAGAAGTGATGTGTGACGCGATGCGTCCCTGCGTGCCTGCAGATTTAGGTGGTTATCTGCGCGTCCACCTGCATCTCTGCGCCTCTGGATCTACTTTTGACCGCACCAAGATCAACAAACGAATGAATGAATGAACGGACGCTTGGTTCCAGTGCAGCACAATGACGAGCCTGCATGCATGGACGTGGCGGTCACACAGTTTGAGGGAGCGTGCTCGTGTGCATAATCAGTTGAACTTGCTTGATAATATATCCATAAGCGAGCGAGCGAGCGAGCAAGCAAGCAGGTACACTCAGAGACACACATTCTAGACCCATCTTTTTTTTTTTTTTTTTTTACAAAGAACGCACTGCATGCACCGCATTGGCATGGCATCTGTCCACGGTCATCCATCTATACGGCTGTCCCACATATTCGTATTGCTGCATACCTCCCATTTGCGGAGGGGTTTGGTTTATTTTATATCATAATCACATTTCGAAGTTCTTGATCATCATCGACTCATATCGATCTATATATCGCTCATCGCATGTTCATTTTTCGAGTCCTTTGTTCGTTCGTTTGTATTCAAGTCCATTTCTGTATAGCTACTTAGCTACGACTTTGCTACCATTGCTTGGCGCATTACAATAATGTTTATGATAAAACAACCATTGCCTTGCCTTGCGACACAGCTTAGCTCAACCTGGCTGCTTATTAACCTTTCTGGGAGGAAGCTCCCATGATGCACTTGCTTTACAGAATTTGATTTGGTTTGAAATTCAATATAGATTTGATGGACTGGTTTTGACGGATCGATAATATAAATTAAAATTGAAAACATTAGCACTATAGCTATAGCACCCACGTGCACAACGAATTCGCAGAAATCGTTAAAAGCCAAAGAAAAAGAAAACGAGAGGAAGGAAAGAGACAAAGGAATCATCGAGGAATGAGAAGTCAGGAGATGGAACAAACTGGATTAGAAAAAATGAAAAAGTAACAATATCAATCCCACGCATGGCGCCATTAATAACGTTAAGGAAACGAGCCTTGACTAGAAAAACGATGCAGTATGCAAGGGACGCAAGGAATTCGTTTAATTTACATAAAATAGAGGGGGAAGAGAATTGAGAGGATGATTCAATTCAAGTGTGTGCGTCCCATGCCCTGCACTGCAGTCAGAATGTGGTCGATCCATCGCATTGCACAGGGTTTCCAGTCGCGTTGGGCATTGATATCAGCGTCAAGTCAATAATGCATGCACGCACATCAGTAAAAATGGTCAAAGAAAAGTAACAAAGCAGAAACACCGTGAAGACGCCGGGAAAAGTGTAGTAAACTAAGGGAGCAACCATTGCATAAATTTTTGTTGCGGATGGGGAAAAAAATGGGCGATTGGAAGAAAAAGAGGATGAATGCGGTGGTAAATCCTCCAGTTGGTCCCAAGGGGTAGAATAAAGATAAGACTGAGGAAGAAAAAGAAACAACTTTTAAATAAGCCCCTCCACAAAAAAAAGAAATAATAATAATAGTAGTAGTAGTAATAACCGATGGAAGTGCCATTCCCAGGGAAGTGAGTTTGAAAAAAAAAAAAAAAGTGGGACCAAATGTGGGAAGATACGCATACATGAGGTATCAAGAATGCTGTACGAAGAATGAAAGCAAACAAGAAAGTATGGAGAAAAATAAGGGCGAGAGGGGTATATTACGAAACTGACAACACGAGCTTCGGGTTCCGCTGTATCGCAGTGCTCAGATCGTGGTCGCTGATGATGTCATAGTATTCCGCGGTCTGTTCGTCGCGATATTGAATGCAACTTAGTGCGATATCCAGCCGCTGCTGCAGTCTTTCTTGAAGCTGCGCAAAGGTGATATCCTGGGGCAGCCGTATCGCGATCAGATCCTCCTGATAGTGAACCTTGATTTTCATGAACGAGCCGCTTGTGCTATTCCCCGACGCCGCTGTCATAGCGCTAAGATTGCTGTCCGCCCGCGCCATCTGTGGAGACCGCATGTCCGAGTTGGAGCGCATGTGGACCTCTCTTGCATGCCCATTGGTGGCAGTTTGCGTCCTCATCTGCTGCGCGATTGCTCTCTGCTGCGGAGGTGGCGATAGGATCGAAGGATACGAACTGTTCGTCCGCACGTTTGCTCCCAAATCGGCTCTGGAGCCCTGTCTTGAAGGAGCGGGGGATGAGTCTGATGACATGTTGGAGAGGTGCGAGTCACGATTCTGCATTGCGACAGAGGTAGTAGTCTGTTGCGCTACATAAGTAGTTCCAGAGTATGCCGATTCGCGAATGCCGTTGGAAACCTCCACGTCGTCCTGTCGAGGTCCGAATAGTTGTCTCACCAACTGGCACCGCGAGATTTCCGGGCCCATAGAAACCAACCGTCTAATGTAGTCATCCAAGCTCTGCATTCGCTGCGAGGACAGGCTGTCTGTAACGTATGCTACTGGGCCGGGCATGTAAGGTAGGACACGTTGCTCGCCGGTAGCGCCAGCCTCTCGCGGGAAGGCTTTGAGGAGGGCGATCTGGAAGTCATAGAAATCCTCGTAGTAGCGGCGGAGGTGCCACTTTCGACCGTCTTCCATCTGGCAGGAGAGCAGGTACCAGTATCTGCCATTGTCGAAGGCATAGCGATCCACAGACGCTGAGATTGGTGCTGGTAAAAACTCGTAGTTTATTGGTTGCTAAAAACAGCCAGTTAGCGAGAGATAACTTTTTTTTGTTGTCGGTGTCTCAGAAAAGACCATCGTATTTAGCTTACCTCTGGTTCCGGAGCTGGAGAAGGGGGAGCGGGTTCTCCAAATTCGAACTTGCCGAGGGATATGCTACTATTCTTATAGTTTGCAGCCTGGCGCTTCCACTCTTCGACTTTTGGGACTTGCGCTTTCGCGATTGCTTCCTCCTGATTCTCAACAGGCAGACCGGTGGCCATGTCTCGGATTTCGATGAAAGAGACGGGGATCAGGCCGGGCCCACCAAGTCGGCCAATGGGCTTGGCTAGGAACCACTCAGCGTTGGACTGTGCGATGACAATGATGGCCTCGCCGGCAGCGGCATGTAGTTCGTCGGGACGTTCAGCCTGGAAATCGTAGACTACAATTCCGTAGAGGGGCCCACCGGGCTTTGTCGAGAGGCTCTTCCGGGACTTGTGCGCCCGCTCCTTCATCGAATCGCTGAGGGTGCTGCTGCCAGAGTAGCCCGAGTCGTCGGTTTTACGATGGTCGCTTCCGGTGGAACCCTGGCTATCTCGGCCGGTTTTGCCCATGGTTTGAAAATGGCTGACGGGGACCATTCCTTGGGCGTGAGTGATTGGGTTGCAGGCTTCGTAGAAGTCCGGGTCGTCCTCGTTGGAGACAACGTGGAAAAAGTCTCCCTTGGAGAAGGCGAGCTCGCCGGGGTTTTGAGGTTTGTAGTCTCGAATCGCCTTGATGACCTGTTTGTGTCGCGCAGGAGGGTTAGTGAGTCCTTGTTCCTCTTCGGAGGAAGTCGATGGGTGCTCACTCACGCTCACCTTCTTGGGCGGCAGGGCTTGCGGCGACTTTGGGCCGATGTGCTGCACGTTTGTCCCTTTGTCGCTCTTGAGCGACCTTCTAAGTCCCTGCAGGAAAGCAAAGGCAAAAAGCCGAGGTTGTCAGATCAGGCAGGCTCCACCGGAGGGGAAACAGGGAAGCCAGCGAACTTTGAGGCGAACGTACCTTGATCATCTTGGCGGAAGGGAAAGAGAGAGAAGTCTAGAGAGTCGAGGATCGGTGGAGAATAGCGGAGGCCTCACGATGGGACGATGGTGGAGGAGGCGAGTGGGAGGGAGGAGGAGGAGAGGAGGAGGGGATGTTGTGGTCAGAAGTGAGCGGTGCGCGGCGGGTTGTTGGACGAAACGGAAAAAAAAAAATTAAAAAAAAGAAGAGAAAGAAATGGTAGCCAAAATACCCACAAGCGCCGGGCCGTCACTACAACTACGGGCGAGCGAGTGGACTATGGTCTCTTCTTTTTGGTTCCCGGGCTCCAGTCGGCGGTGGGGTCTTGGTCGGATCCTCCTTTGGTTAGCCAACCAACAATGGTAGTGTTCGTCGTCTTCCTCTGCGTCTTCTCCGCTCTGTCTCGCGTGGTCGTCTGAATTAATTCCTGCCCAGCCGGCGGGAGCGACGGTGATCCCAGCTTTTTGAATAAATTCTGGCCCCTCGATTTTTCAATGATAATTTTTTTTTTCTTCTCCCGCTTTTAGCTAAGCAAGAATGAAGAAGAAGGGAGGAGCAGCCGGTGCAGTCCGGGACGGTCAAATTGCGCCTCGTGGCAGCCGGGGAGGTCTACGATGGGGTGTTTCAAGTTGTGCAGCGTGCGAAGGGCTCGGATAGGTGTCCGAAGAGGTGAAACGGCGATAGCGTGAGAATATGTCGTTAGTAGGTGAAGTAGTCGTCGTCGTCGTCGTCGGTATTCGGTGTCGAAGTTTTGAAGAAGAATAATAGGAGGCAGGTCGGATGAGCGATATTTTAATATTCTTGTAGAAGGATCTTTTGTGGTTGATATGAGCGTGAATGACAATATCAGCCCGGGTTCAGTTCAGCTCGAATCCGTTCGATCGGGCTGGTTGGACAGAGACAGACAGCCTGAACAGACAGACAGAAGACAGGAAGACCTTCTTCTCGTTCGCCCGCTTGCTTTTCTTTTTCGGCCTTTTGCTTTTGCTGTTCTTTTCTTTTCCTTCCTTTCTTTGGTGGGGGGCTTTCTTAGTCGCGGCAATGCAATGCACGCTGCAAACTGCGCAGTGAATTAAAAAGTCAAAGGCGAACAGGCAGGTCCGTCTAGACGATATCGTAAGCAGCAGCAGGACAAGCTGGATAAGAGGAGTGGGAAGAAAAAGGAAAGGGCTGAGACTGCTGGCTGGCTGGCTGGCTGGCTGGCTGCAACTGTTAAGATTGGAGCCTGCACAATGATGCGGCGATGCAGCAGGTCGTAGCGGGCGCCGGATGAGAACCCGCTGGGGCCTGGTCGCTGGTCGCCGGCTATATTATTAATGACGATTGCTCTGGTGCTTTCCGTGAAGCAGACGAAGACCAAAGACGGTGATGATGAGAAGGAGGAGGAGGAGGAGGAGGAGGAAGAAGAGGAAGAGTGAGAAGAGTGAAAGGAGAACGGCGTGTGTAATAACAGAATTTTTCCTGTCGGCAGAAGTACCACAGCCAACAGAAAATCCAAAAGATGTTATTTCAGTTATTTGGCAGAGCAGCAGCCCTGGCCAATCTTACATTCTACTTTGTCCTGGCCAATTTTAAACGTAGCAATGATCCCGGGGAAAACACCATCGACATCCCCCATCCACAGACGCGGACGCACGACGCTTACGTTACGGACGCACGCCCGCACGAGAAATCGTCTTGCATGCACGTACTCCTACATGCAGGGCCGTCGACAAGAGACCGAGGGAGGTTTCCAATTGGGAAGGTGGGGGAGAGAGCCCAGTGATTCCTGCCTGCCCTTCAATGTAAAATGTAACTCTGCGACTGGCGCAATATCACCATAGTATAGTATAGCAAGTATACTATAACTCTAGAGTCCCTTTGTCCTCCTCGTCGCAGCCCCTTTTCTCGTCTTCTAGAAGCCTGCGCTACGGCATCCCTGCAGCATGTCCATGTTCATGTTCGCTCATGTTTGGCCAGTGTCGAATAGACAGACGGGAAGGCCTCCTCCAATCACAGCGCCCGGCTCAGTTTCTCCCCTGGTCGCTCTTCCTTGCTCTCTTCTTCTTATTAAAAAGCCGGTATTTTAAGTTAGCCTGTCTTCTCGGCTTTTATTTTTATTTTCTATTTTATTTTCTTTCCTATTGTTTTTGCTGTTTCTACGCGCCGGCGCACAACAGCTCCTATTAATAGAAAAAAGGTTGGGTGGGCGGGCGTCTTTGGCCCGCGCTATCGATTAGCCACAGACAATCAACTGTAACTGCAACTGCAACTGCACTTGTGTCTCGCCTCAGCGCCGATGGTCATCCAATCGTATATATATCCTGACACCAATCGCGCGAGCTCACCCCGACGCCAGCGGCACTCGCGTCCCTTCCTTCCCAATCCTCACCTTCCACTCTCCCTCCCACCCTTTGCGACCCCTCACCTTCATCTCAACCTTCCCCGCTGGCGGGGCAATCACCGCCAGCGCTCCACTATCCAATCCAGGCATCCTCCACTCCCCTCCTCCACCTACAAACTCCATCTCCACCCTCAGCGCCATCATGGCCGCAAACATCAATATCTGCGTCCCTGCAAACTGCCGCGCGGGACACATCGTCGGCGCCGTTCCCCATGCTAGAAACGCATATGACGTCGGTAGATCCCCCCTCCCCAACGTCACTCTGCCCTTCGACTCACCCAGAAACCGCCGCGCATTATACTCTCCCGCATCCGCGCCCCACACCTCCCGGTGCCGATGAATCGGTGGGTTGGGGATCTGAACAAGCCCTCCTTTCTTCAGCCAATACCGGCCATCCAGCAGCGTATCCTGCATTACCTTGCGGATATTCGCATGCTGGAACCGCAACCGCTGCGTCTCCTCCATCGCCGACAGCAGCAGCGGACACTTGGTCCTCACCGCTGCCATGTCAAGTTCGTAGTACCCGCTACCGTTGCCGTTCTCACCCTCTATTCTTCTCACAGCGTTACCCTCCAGCTCCTCCCGCACTGCCGCCAGTACCTGCGGTCGCGAAAACATGTCCCACACCGTCCAGAACACTGTGGGGGACAGGTTACCCACGAGGCCGACGGTGAAAACTGCCTGCGAGCGCGCCAGGTCGTCCAGCTGCACGAGGTCTCGCGCGTAGAGACGCTCCCTAGCAAAGATGATTTCACCGGCGTCGCTGTGGTCGTTCTGAAAGTACGTCTTGAACGAGTCGATGAATGTGTCACGCGCCTTGAGGGCGTCTCTGAGCAGGAATCGCGGGATGCCAGAGACCTGTCGCATGATGTTTGGATGCCATTTCCTGCTAACACGTTAAAACTCCATAAAAAGAAAAGAAAAGAAAAGAAGAGAATAAAAGGGCAGCACTACAGCACGTGGGCATGTAGGGCAATGGCGTCGAATGATAGGAAAGCCGAGTCGGTGGGGGGGTGACATACAGGAAGGCAGCCTCGACAGCCGGATCCCGCATCGGGTTCGCCGTGCCATACGTCCCATTTGTCGCAGCAATCATGTTTGCATGCCTCGCCCAGGCGTAGAAATCCACCCTGACTCCCTCTCCGGCATACCCATCCGCTGTTGTTGTTGCCTGTTGCAGCAAGCGGTCAATCTCAACGGTCAACGTGTCCGCCGCACGGGTCGACTGCCCGTCCAGGTCCGGACCGGGCTTGAAGCTCGCTAGCTGGACATTTGTCAAATCCCTCGTGTGGTCCGTGTCGAAGAGGTCGAGCATGTGCTTGGACGGGCTGGTGAGAGTATCGAGGAACTGCTTCTGGAAAGTGGCAAAGGAGAGCATCTTGTGCGCCCGTTGCACTGCCGGGACCAGGTGCCGTGAATTGACGATGTAGACGCGGAAGTTGAGAAAGTTGACTGCGAAGACTTCTTCATGACGGGAGGAACTGCACGTATACACGCGTCCGGACACAGACAGCACGTCAGTTAAATGCTCTTATACGTCGCGCAGATAGTATATTTGGGAGGCCCATACGCAAGGTGTGCCGGGTACCCCGTCCCGTACTTTAGGAAGCCGATGAGATGTCCGATCAATGGAATTGGCGGGGCCACTATCTTCGGCTCTTTGGGGTCGTACGCCCGCTGGAACCACAGGTCCAACGCGACGAGCACGCACACAAACCCCGCAATGACGTAGAGCAAGACCATCGCGGGCGACGTCCGAGGTTATAGGTTTGGTTTCTATACAGCTACTATCTCCAATCGATATATATATCGTTGGATCGTGCGGTTGACCTGATGAATGAATGCCCTCCCAGGGGAAGCGACGAATTCAGCTACCCTGTAGACGTAGCTTATATATATACGCCTGGGTAACCGTTGGTTTCCCGTCGGACAGGCCACCCAATTCCCTAGCTATATAAATACCCGCCGAGACTCTAATATCCCCGTCTTCAGCCCATCGCGGTGAGCGAGCGGATGATTACTCTGCCAAGCAGCGGCAGTTGGGCTGCTGTTGTACTTTTAATGTGCTTGGCGCTGTTCGACTGTAGATGCTTTTCCCTCTTCGAACACCGGCAGCAAGGCCGACCCACAGTTTAAATGTTTATTCCGTAGCCAATGCCATAGGACACACTATGCATGTATAGAATAATAACAATGGTAATAGTACACCGCTAGACGGAATAAAAAAAAAAGTCGGCACCTCACATAGTAATGTTGGCATCAGAGTTATCCGCTCCCTCGTCGTCCGCATCCTCACTACTCGGACTCGCCTTGTCCACGCCCAATCGGTCCCCCGGCATCGGGCTCTGCGGATCCTTAAACTCGGACCCAGATCCCTTGCCGCTATCCCTCATCATGACGTCCTTCCCGCCTGCGTCCCTGCCCGCCATGACCAGTTTCGCCGCATTCTGGTTGTTCTGCGCGTTCTATCATACCACCACCAGTCATTAGTATCCATTCATTCACTCACCCATTCGCCCCTTCACATGCAAACAACAGCAGACAGAGGTTGAAACTCACCCATATCGTTCGGAACATCGAATTGACCTTCTGTAGCACGTCCTTCCGCCCTACCCGCGTCATCTTGCGTCCCAAATAGTCATCAATCCTTCCATGTGCCGCCGCCAGCGCAACCGCCGTATTCCCATGCCCTGCCTGCGTCTGTCCTTGCCCCTGTCCTTGTCCCTGTGCGGGTTCGTTCCCGCCTCCGTCTACCAGATTCTGCAACGACATCGGGTTCATACTCGCACTTGTACTACTGCTTGCACCGCCACCGACAGCCCCACCACCACTGCTGCTAGCCTTCGGACTGCCCGCTCCCGCTAGCTTCGCGACCAAATCTGGCACGGTTTCCTGATACAGCAGCGAGTACGTATCCGTCAACAAGTCATCGATAATCGCCGTCTTGGTCTGTCCCGTATTCAACTTCTTCAGCTCATACGTATCCCTCAACAGCTCAAACCTCGCGCCCTTCTGATTATCCACCTTCTCAAAGTGCTCCTCCATCTTTTGCGAGTACGTATTAAACTCATCGTACGTCACGTTCTCATACACCACAACTTCCATGTTCTCCTCCACGCTGTTCACCTTCCTCAGCACTTTCGCATACGTGATGACAACCTTATCCCACACCTCCGGCTGCTTCCAGCATCCGCCAGCTGGGCCCTGCCGCTTCAACTTCTTCACCAGCCCTTCAAGCGTGGGTTTATCACTGATCTCTCCTAGCATCTGCGTCCAGAAGAGGAGGTACTGATGTACGTAGACGTAGTGGCGGCCCGGTCGCTCATTCTCCGGTTTCCAAATCGTGTACAGCTGGTTCTTGTGGGCGAAAAAGGTGGCTAGCTCCTTGTGCGCCTTGTCGTGATCTTCAACGTCGTCGTACATGATGCGCGCCATGCGGTAGGTCATCCGGTGGTGCCACTTCTGCTTGTCCAGCATCCGTATCTTGTTGAGAAGCTCGTAGACGCCCTTAGCGAAAACGTTGAACGAGGCCGGGTCTTGTGGGAGGTCTCGTAAATTCTTCTGCAGCCAAGGGTTGGCGTTGAGGTACTCGTAGGCCTCTTGGATCTATAGAAAACCGCAAATATTCGTCAGTTTTCCCCAATATATATAGTAAACTAAAAGCTCGTAGAAGCATAGGTAAGGCTAGACGGACCGCAATCTCCCCCGACTTGGCGTACTTGTAAACTGCGGCGACCAACTTATAATGCGGCTCGAGAATCTGCTCCCCGCGATCGCGGATGGGCACCTGCGCAACCGCATCCGAAAGATACGAAAGCACAACCTGCGGCTCCGCGTACAGCTTCCCATGACACTTTGCAATCATATAGTAATTCTTCCAATCCGTCGATCCTTCGTTAACGGCCCGCTTGAACAGCATGATTGCGAACTTTAGGGCGCTCTCCAGCGACACATCCCCATGCGCTCTTTGCGTGAACACCCCCTCCGCACCGCTGCAGTACCGTTCGTACCCATCCACTAGGAAAGCCTCCCTCTCCAGCGGCGGCCGAACCGCAGAATATATCTGCATCGCAAAGTCGACGTACAGCTGGCATTTATTCGCGACGTTCTCCTCCGTCTCATCTTCATCTTGACCAACGAGTCCCAGCGCCGTAGAGTAGCATTGCAGTATCCTTCGCTCCAAGGCTGCCAGTTCGTCCCGCTTGGTATTGATCTTCTCCGCGCCATACGTCACGTCGTCCTCGAATTGGAACTCGTACGACTGTCCAAGACGGTACCATGGCTCCCAGGTTTGAAAGTTGCCGCAGACAAGGTTATACCGGAGGTACTTTACCACGTCGTCGACGTCGTCGACATCTTGGTTTTGCGCCTTCTTGGCGAACTTATAACGGATAAAGAGGGACATTCCATATTCGAAGAAAAACCCCTTCTCGGCGACTTTGGCGTAGTCGGACCGTATCGAGACGAAATTCGGAGTGTTCCCGCCGCGGAAGGCAGCGTAGAATGCCAATGGATTAATTAGGGCGTTGATGCTGTCATCGAGCATCTTAGTATTATACGCAACGTCCTTGTCTTTCTCCGAGGGGGTTCCGATCACATCGACTAGCGTCTGCATTGCCTCCTTCATCGCTCCCTTCAGTCCTACCTGCGTGGATTTCTTCTTCTCCGCGAGGACCATGACGAAAGGAAAGATCTTGAGCGCCGTGTCGCGGTCCAGTTTGACCGAATCGGTCTTGTGGTCTGCGAGGTCGAAGAGATCGAGCGAGACGTCGAAATTGTAATAACATTTTAGACACTGTACAAGCTCCGGCTCCGAGCCTTGCAGCTCGAAGTCGAGTATATCCTTGAGTGCGAGCTTGAGGAATACTCGGTGGTGCAGCTTGCATAGATTGCGGATCCCAATCTCACAATGTATCGCCGATGCGAGTTTCATACATTTTTCCTGCCAGACTGCCGCTGCTGACTCATTGTCCGACGATGTTTCGACCTTGGCCCTATAAATAACGTACATCATTGACCAGCAGTGCACTAACAGTTTGTTCATTGTGGTCGCCAACAGGCGGTACGAATGAAGAGTCGACTTGCTGATTTCGCCGGCAACGACAGCATCCTCAAAAAAGACGTATACGTGTAGCAACCGAAGAACTTGGGGCACGCATGAGAGCGCTGTGCTTTGAAGGTCAGCACTGAGGTTCACCAGTTTGTTAGGGTCGCCGATAATTTCCGTGGCCATTCCGGGTAACGTTTCGTTCAGCTATCATGAAGATTAATACGCATATCAAAAGCAATGTTAAAGAGCGACCGTACCCAGAAAATAGCTCGCAGAAGAATGAAGGTTCTGTTCTCAATTGATTTATCCGCATATGCAGGATTCAACAACTCCTTAATAATGATGTCCATACAAGTGATACGACAGCGGAGAACGTTTGCAGCATCTCCAAGACGATGATATGCCTAAATAATCGTGTTAACATGGCGAATATCTTAGAAGTGGGATGGCGTAACATTACATCTCGAAGTTTCTGCCACAGTGACACTTTGACCTGGACGCTAGAGGTCTCCAGCACCTTTGTCATTTCTTGGATGTTCTTAATCCCATCTTCGTCAATTTCGTATTCTTCAATACGCGGCTCCAATATGATTTCCAGATCTTCTATAACTTCGAACGGATCCGTGCTCTGCACCGCAGATGAGAAGATGTTGGCGAAAAAGTCCATTGTCTTGGCTTTGGAAATTTCCCTTTCAGCACGCGCAATAGATATTTCCGGCATAGAGGCACTATTAACACGTAAGTTTCATCTGTTTCGAAATGTAAGAGTCCTGTATATACCTGTTGGGAATCTCGATAACTGGTTTATCGAGGCGGGTCAGAGTGTCCTTCAGATCGTCGTAGCATTCCAGGAGGAAGTCCCTCGATGGGTTCGTGAACGGAACGAGTACGGCATTAGCCCAGAGATATCGGAGAGCAAGTGAGTCCAAGTCGAGATTATCGGTATCACCTTGGGCACGAAATCGCATAAGATCCCCTACCAGTGTCCCCCAGCGAACAGCTTTCAACTTGAGTGGAGATGCATCATTCGCAGAGAGCTCAGTTGAGTTTCTGTCCCTTTCGCTCGAAGATAAATTGTCTAGAGACAACTCGAAAAGCGATTGGGCAATGTCAATCTCCTTATCTGCAGAGCCGTCTGCGATTTTCCCTTCGTTTAAATCATCTCGCAGTTTTTGAAACCGCCGTACAAAGTTCTCGTTACATTGATCTACCATTGTTCGGACGACATCTTTAAGGGTCTCAGACCAGGAGTAGGTCGTATACTTCGCCTTCTCGCCAGTCTTTCCGGGCGAGAGCAAGGCTCTCAGAAAAGAGCTGCATAGCTCGGGGATCTGTAACCTCTGACTGTTGGATCGCTGTATCCATCGTCGGAGGCCATCGTCAGGAGGTAGCATTGGCTTTTGAGACTGGCTCGTGCTGGGAGCGGTCTGAGTGAAGCTCTGTAGACTAAGAATCTCCTCATCTGGTCTATTATTCGTTAGCAAGCGCTAAAGCATACTAGTATTTACGATGCCAACCTACTTTTTAATCCCTTCGCCGTACAATGCAACGTTTCCCTTCTCATCATCCCATTCGACAAGGATGGCCTTGAAATCCTTGATGTAGGCGTCAGCAACGGAAAAATTAACATCTTCATCATCTTCTTTCTTGCCTTCTGGCTTTAAAAGTGCGGAAGGGCCCAGGGATATGCCAAGTTCAGCGAAGAGGTCATTGGCCGTTTTAAACAGTTTATCTTCCAAAGCTACGGCTTCCCTAGGTGTGATTTCTGGGACGACCGCGGCGGCGGCAGCGGCAGCTGCAGCTGCATTTGATTCACGATTTCTGACCCGCTTACTAGCTCGGGTGCTCCCTTCAGCGTCAATAGGAACCGCAGAACCTTTCCTCTTGGCATTCGTAGATGTGCTTCTCCTACGAGCGGCAGCGGGACGTCCCATGTCCTGATCATCAGCCATATTGACGTCGCCATCTGGAGAGAGCTTGGTACTCGATTCAGTGATAGGTGTTGGAGCGGGTACTTCGAGCTCCAAAGGCTCGCCGTCCAGTTGAATGACAACAGCACGATCCGATGATGAATCCTCATCCTGAAGGCCCAAGAGTAAGCGATCGAGAAGGGCGATACCAACAGCAGTCCAGTTTTTCTTCGCCACCGTGATTACGTCGTATTGGCCGTCTAAATTCGTTTGGATAGTGATATGAGAGGCAGGTTTAAGCCAAGGGTAAAGATCGAGATACACTTGGTACTTTGGATTCAAAGACTTGTTTCTAACTCTTTCGACAGCCTTCGACCGTAATCCCAGCTCATCACTGCTTTCTTTAAGTGTCTAGAAATCTATGTGTTAGCCTAGTCAGACCTAGTCGTTAGATTCACAGGCTACACTAACATCACGGAGTAAAAATGCCGCATACAGCTCTTCCGGATTCATCGGGGAGGATTTGTTCAGAAGCGATTCCAACCCTTTGGAAACAACGGCTTCAAGCGCGAACCTTGATAATCTCGCCGAGTTCAACCGCTTGGCGAGTTTTGCCGTCTTTCGCCAGAGTGTCCCATCCTCGCCATCGCGAGCCAGGGCTTCTCCAAACCACTGGAGGGCCTGCGCCACTATCTTGTTGGCCTCTTCGTCAGAATGCTCGTTGATCTTTGCTCTGAGCAGATCTAGCTTGAACTCTGCGTGCCCTCTGTATGCAAGATACAAAATATTCCTCAGCCGCAGAGCCTAACATCGTAGATTAGCAACTATCTCCGCTAACGGTTCCGGGAGGGTACCAACATCTTCTGTCTGATCTTGTTGGAATATCTCCGAGCGGAAGAGTTCTTCAAAAGTTTCGGCGGCAGCTTTCCACTCCTGCTCGCTGTGCAACTTCAATGCCTTCTGATGCAGCTTCAGTGCTTCTTCGATCTACCTCACCGACCAACCCACTTAGCGGACTGAGACAACGAGCATATAGCAGGTAGAGTAGGCGCCGACCTGGATTTCTTGCGTGTTATCGGCAGTTTCTTCATCCTCCGAATCCTCGAGGATGTTGAGCGCGGTCCAACTTGCCTATCGCGAGCGACAGTTAGCATTCGTGAGCGTTCCAATTCCGCAAAGACCTCTTACCATGGTAGGCGGCATTGGTGGCGATGTGTAGACCTGATCGGTCGGTCGTGTGCGTATGGCTTTCTCGAGGCGGGCCTCGGGCTATTGGCTGTTCGCAGTGGTGGTGGTGTTCTCTATATACAAGGTCCACTCTCCGCTGCTGGGGTTCATAGCAGGCCTGAGGACATCTCGGTCCCAGGCGAACCCGCCGGAAGACGCGTTTGACAACATCTAGTCATCACGTGAGTTCCCGGGTATAGCACGGAGCCCGGAGCTCGCTAATCGAGGCTCCCCGGGTGCCAAAGCCTGGGCTAGCTCCCCAAATTAGTCCCACTTGCTACTTGGGCTACTCCCCCCACAGCCACAGGCCACAGGCGTCCATCTGTCCAGCTATCCATATTACCATCAGCACCGTCGACCGCTTTCCTTATTCCATCCATTTTACTTTTCATCATCGCGTTCTCTGGACACGCGATAGAACATACCCCGCTCGTTCTCGGTTGACCCTACTTCTCCCAAATCTAAGCTGTCCACCCAAAACATGGTTCAGCCCGCCGTACCAGAGTAAGACAGCTTCCTTGTCGCGAACCTCCAACCTAACAGGTCACGTTCGACACTAACTCCATCCATAGATTGGTCGAAGTCGACCTGCACGAATCTCTTGAAGCGCGGACGGAGACCTTGCTCACCTTGCGACAATTGGGGCCCCCGGATTTAGTACATTTGGTCAAGGTTCAGCCGAAAGGCACGCATAAAGAGGTATGCAGCTGGCCTCGAGCTACAGTTCTTATCAACATCGATCCGACGATGGAGCGATCATCTCATCATTCGAGTTCTGAGCACTAGATCGGTACCTATCATCACGTCACGGGCATAGATGCCTCCTCATCAGCTTCCCTAGCAGCGTATATCAACACCCTCACCTACACCATCGGAGAGAACCAGATATGGTTTGGAAAGCTACAGTCGTGGAAGATTCAGGCTGGGACCTATTGGTAGTTTATGCTCGATCTCCCCGCACCGGTTAAAAGGGGTATCCGGAAGCTCTAATTGTTTACATTTGTACAGTTGCTACAATGCCTTCTCGCGCGTTGATATGCGCGTTGATGTTAATTTCCCCGGCAGCGTGGACGCATATGCTATTGACGAGCGTAACGACAGGCGAGTTGCCACAGACGCCCTGTGGCTTGAAACCTACCTTTGCTCCGTTCTAAGAGCTTTCGCATATGCCGAAGACAACATCCAAACGAGGATAGTCGGATGCCGTCGATTCAACCCTATCACCTCAACCGAGGCAGAGCACAGATTCCTTGATGCTGCGGAGAGACTATTCGCAAAGGGCTGGCAATTGGGTTCCGATCCAGAAGTTCAAGTCCCGAATCTCGTGTCCAACCACCTTACAACTGGCATTTTGAAGTATATCCACACTACGGGGCGGTACACCAGTGGCGTAAATCTGTTTGAGAAACTCCGGATTAAATTTCCAGAAGTTGCCTCTTTGCTTGCCAAAGTGTTAATCGACGCGGATGAGGAAGTCAAGGCAGTCCAACTGCTGTATGAAACGATCAAACTTTTACCACTTGATCATTCATTATTGAACGTTCAAGCGGATTTCTGCCAAAGCAAAGGAAGGAGCGATCTTGCACTTGAGTGCGCTAAGAGAGCTGTGAACTCTGCACCAAGCGAGTTCACAACATGGGCCAAGTTGGCGGAGATCTATATCGCTCTTGAGCAGTATGAGATGGTATGTAGATACATTAAGTGGGATATAGAGCGGGACAGATATTAATTTTTAAAATACAGGCACTCCTCACGTTAAATTCGTGTCCGATGTTCACCTACCAAGAGCGCGACTTCCCAAGGATGCCCCAACCTGCCAAGATGCACCTTCCTATACTTCCCGAGTCTGTTATAGACGAGTCTTTAGACGAATATGACGTCAAACCAGATCCCGTACGCTGAATCCTTTGGTAAACTCAAGAATTGCACAATTAAACCATACTTTACTAATAGCCCAATTAGTTACCTGCTGCCTCTCTCAAGGGCACTTTCGCCAAAGCCTACAGTCTATTAACTGAAATTGTCGCCCAGGTCGGCTGGGATACACTCTTGAAATGTAGATCCAACGTATTCGTGATGGAAGAAGAATACCGACATGAGAAAAATGCCAGCAATGCGACAAATGCGAGCACAACAGCACTTCGAGGAAACAGTTCGGACGGCGACCGCCAACCGGGCGATGAAGAAAAGAATGAAGAAAAGCCAAACGGCTTGGAGAAGACAAACGAGGATGAGGTCACCAACGGCGTTGCTTCGATTTCAATATCCAAGCCATCAGATGAAGTCCCAGTCATCGAAAAGCCAGAGCAGTCGGTGGAAGCAGGACCGAACGACGCGGACCAGGATGGAGATGATGGCACTGGCGAGAAAACGTACACTCAATTCCAGAATAAGCGACTCTGTGAACGCTGGTTGGATAATCTTTTCATGGTTTTGTACGAAGACTTGCGCGTATATACTATATGGCGTGGTGAAATTCAGAAACAAAAGATGAAGAATCTTCCAGTGGAGAAGAGCGCTAGCGACTGGGAAATTCATGGGGAGCTGGCAGAAAGACTTCACCATGGAGAAGAGGCCATTGAGGCCTATCGGAACTGCCTGAACATTAGATTTTCAAGCAAAGCGTTCAGGGGCCTATTGGCGGCACAAGAGAAGGCAAAGGATGTTCGAGGGGCTTTGAACAGCATCATCAGATTGACGGCCTGGAATTATAGATGGTACTCAGAGGTATGGCGATTCTGAACCCACACAAAGAACACGAAACTCAACATCGCAGAAACTAATTTTCTACTCCGATTTTCTAGTTCTCTCCGAGTCTGCTCAATTCTGTCCGGAAACTGATAGCAGAGGAAGGAGCGATCAAGTTCAGAAATGTTGTGCAGTCAACAAACCTTGCCCAGCCAGCCCTCGACCTGACATATAACTATTCCGAGCTATGCGTTGCTTTTAGAAGCAGCGGGAGCGAAATGTAAATATTCCAGAACTTTGGTGTCCCTGCAATCTTTCCAGAGAACGAAGGGGAAATGAAGCTTGCATATCGAGTCGTTTTTGCTGGGCATCGCCGAGTCATCTTGAGAAGAGATGCGCTTTAATGGTGGGAAACGGTTGTAATGTACGATGGATTGATGTCGGTTTTCTGTTCTTCCCTTTTTTCTTGTCGCTTTTTTTCTTTCTTTATTTTTTTCTTGCATAATGGTCTCTAGCAAGCAGGGTGTTTGCCCATTGTGCTACATATACTTTCTGCTTTCCGCATTTTCCATGGAATGAATCTCCCTTCAACCAAAAGCAGTCTGTTACAAAAGCATTCAAATCATATATAAACGAAGACTCTGTATAACAGATACCGGGATAGGCCCATGCGAAACCTCAAACTCTTTTTCTGCGCGGTTCCATTGGCTTCTGAGTGCACAAGCATGCTCAGTTTTCCTAGTTGGGCACTAGCGTCTGTGGTCGCCACTATCGATTACCGAAGTAACGCATATAAAATTTTCTTTGTGTGGAATTTTTTCACCACTCCAAAATTTTCCCCATCATCCCGCCGCCATCCACATCCCACCCATCACTCCTCAATAGAAAGAGAAAAAAATATCTTCGTCCTTGAAGAATCGGAGACAGCCCATCGCCTCTTTTTTTCGGACCCTGATTTTCTCTCAACAGCGACAGCTTTCCTCTATTTTACCTTCATCGTCGTCTCTATCCACTATACAAGATGCTTGCCGCCAGAGCAGCGAGATGCGTAAGTTCCTACCCGCGATCCGACGACAACCGCTATGCACAACTGATTTCTGTGATCCTTTTTAGCTCCCACGGGGTGGCGCAGCCCGCTTATGGAATCAGACTCCAATGCGATCGTCGCTGAGTTCTGTATATGCCAGGCACCAGTCGACAGACCAGAAGGTTCAAGGTGCTGTCATCGGTATTGATCTTGGTATGTATCTATTTCCCCGTAGCAGCCCACCAAGATAGTGGTAACGCTACCTAGAAATACTTCCTTGTTGTCTATACTAACTTCCATTTCTTGCAGGTACAACAAACTCTGCTGTCTGCATCATGGAAGGAAAGGTGCCCAGGATAATAGAAAACGCCGAAGGTTCAAGAACAACGCCATCTGTTGTTGGGTTCACCCCCGATGGTGAACGGTTGGTGGGCATTTCCGCTAAGCGTCAGAGCATCGTCAATTCTGATGCTACCGTCTTCGCTACAAAACGTCTGATTGGGCGGAAATTCACGGATGCCGAGGTACAAAAGGACATTAAAGAAGTCCCGTTCAAGATTGTCCAGCACAGCAATGGAGATGCCTGGGTGGAGGCCCGTGGCCAGAAATACAGCCCTTCTCAGATCGGTGGCTTCATCCTCGGCAAGATGAAGGAGACTGCTGAGAGCTATGTTGGAAAGTCTGTCAAGAACGCCGTGGTCACCGTTCCTGCTTATTTCAACGACGCTCAGCGTCAGGCTACCAAGGATGCTGGCCAAATCGCTGGTTTGAATGTGCTCCGTGTCGTAAACGAGCCGACTGCCGCTGCTCTAGCGTACGGCCTCGACAAGGATGCGGATAAGATCATTGCTGTCTACGATCTTGGTGGTGGTACCTTTGATGTCTCCATCCTTGAAATCCAGAAGGGTGTCTTCGAGGTTAAGTCCACAAACGGAGATACTCATCTTGGTGGAGAGGATTTTGATATTGCTCTCGTTCGCCACCTGGTTGACCAGTTCAAGAAGGAGCAGGGCATTGACCTTTCCAAGGACCGCATGGCCATCCAGCGAATCCGTGAGGCTGCTGAGAAGGCTAAGATTGAACTGTCTTCTAGTGCTCAGACCGATATCAACCTGCCATTCATCACTGCAGATGCCTCTGGACCTAAGCACATCAACACCAAACTCACCCGATCGAGCTTCGAGAACCTTGTCGGCCCATTGGTTACGAAAACTATTGAGCCAGTACGAAAGGCTCTCAAGGACGCTGGCCTCCAAGCTAAGGAAATCCAAGAGGTTCTCCTAGTTGGTGGTATGACTCGTATGCCAAAGGTCATCGACACAGTCAAATCATTGTTCGGGCGCGATCCTGCCAAGTCTGTCAACCCTGATGAGGCTGTTGCCATCGGTGCTGCTATCCAGGGTGCGGTTCTTGCTGGTGAAGTCACTGACCTTTTGCTCCTCGATGTTACCCCACTATCCCTTGGTATTGAAACCCTTGGAGGTGTCTTTACGCGTTTGATCAACCGAAACACCACCATCCCAACCAAGAAGTCGCAAGTCTTCTCTACTGCGGCTGATTTCCAGACCGCTGTCGAAATCAAGGTCTACCAAGGAGAGCGCGAGCTTGTTCGTGACAACAAGCTTTTGGGCAACTTCCAGTTGGTTGGAATTCCTCCAGCTCATCGTGGCGTCCCTCAAGTCGAAGTTACTTTCGACATTGATGCCGACTCGATTGTTCACGTTCATGCCAAGGACAAGTCCACTGGCAAGGACCAGTCCATCACTATTGCATCCAGCTCTGGCTTGAGCGACAACGAGATCCAGTCCATGGTTGACGATGCTGAGAGATATGCCGAGTCAGACAAGGCCCGCAAGTACCTCATCGAGACCTCCAATCGTGCCGATGGCATCATCAACGATACCGAGAAGGCGCTTTCGGAATTCAAGGAGAAGCTTGATGCGGAAGAAGCTAAGAAGATCACCGAAAAGATCACCGAGCTCCGTGAGGCAGTGTCTCAATCTCAGGCTGGCGAGAGCAACATGACTGGCGAAGAGCTGAAGGCCAAGATGGATGATCTTCAGATGGCCAGCTTGACGCTCTTCGACAAGATGCACAAGGCCTCTCACGAGAAAGATAACCAATCATCTGCAGAGTCCACCGAGGAGCCACCGAAGTCCGAATCCAGCGATCCCAAGGAGCCCAAGCAGTAAATTTCCTGGCGAATTTATGCTGCTTAGCTAGACCACTGGTGAGCTCACGTACTTGACGCCTGCCATTTCCTTCTCCGATTGTATTTCTACTCCACTTCAATCTTTCACCTCGACATAATAGCCATGAAAGGACCCGACATCTCCTTCCAATCAGGCGCTTGGACGGTATATTTTCTGCCTGCCGTTACAGCGCCTGCCGTTTGTTGAATATACGTACTATTTCTCAATGTATATAGATACTGAAAAGTTCCCTTGCATTTTTTACGGTCAACCCCCAGATAATCTTTTCCCTTTTTGTTTCCAGTTGTGGGAAGGAGTTCCAGAGACTATTTGTGATGAAACGTGTGTTTGGCCGCCGTCAAGCTGTTTACCTCTCTCTTATTACGACTATTTCATGTTCCCGAGCGGAGAGCAGAGCGGTTTTCTTTTCTCCAATCTCCGCTCCTTCTATTAAAATTCCTTCCTATCACCAACCCTATTCTCATTTCATGTATAGATGGCTTTCTCTACATAAATGGTTTCTGTACAAAGTTTGGTCGACGCGATGGTGTAGAGGGATCTTGTCAGGTTTTTTTTTTTTTTTTTAAACAGTGCCGTATATAATAAATTCAGATATCTCCGCTCTGATCAAACATAGTACACATTTTGTAAAGAGTCCCCTTAGTAAAAGTACGGTAAACCGGCGTCCATCAATGGAAATTTCAATAGTCCCGCCGCAAACAAAACCCGTTGCCGACACATGCAACATACTAGTACCAGGACGGGCACTATGACGCTTCGGCCGGGTCCCACTCCACCCAACTTTGCGGGCTAAAGAGCCAGGAGCCTGGCTTCCTTGCATGAGGGGCGGTTTGCGTAGGGTCCCTCCTCGCTCGGCTAGCAGAAAGGAAAAAGGAAAAGCCGATCGATGTGCTGCGGGCAGGAAGGCAAGCAGGCCTGTCAGGTCACGCCGCTGATATCCTGTTCGACGTGTCGAGCTCAAGCATGCATAATACCCTGCCAGTAGAATTGGACGACGGCTAGGACTTCGCATCAGGATATCGACATATCCTGAATTATTTGTACGTAAACACATATGCCGGGAAAGCACCCAGCCCGATAGAGTTGGAATCAAATCCCCGTTGAATGCCTGTCCTCTGGATCTCCTATACTATACTAGTCAGTGTGTAGACTCAGCTCAGGCGAGCAGGACTGGTTATTTTGCGAGACACGCCTGCTTGAATTTGACATTGGCTGTTGAGCCCCCCACTGGCTCCGTGTTTGAATTTTTTTTTTTTTCTCTTCCCCATATAGTATACGGGTAGCCTGCCCTTTTCTCTTGCCTGTCCCCACTCGGTGGTAGACAGCGGGTGGCAACAGTAGCAGCAGATCTCACAGCTAGGTTTCTCTGCTTTTTTGCGAACGTTCGAGCAGGCTTTGTGTTAGTCGGTCGGCGGTGGTGTTGGACGGCTGGATGGATGGAATGGATATCTGAGGAAGACTAAAAGAGCACGAAGCAAATTCAAGAAGCACTTGCAATACCCCGGATCCAGTTTCACCGTTCGTTTCCTCAACCGGGCACCACCATCATCCTCTCATCCATCTGCATTCTCCTTCTCGTCTTATCCCCGCCTCTCCCCGTATATCCTTTAATGACATTCCCGACTCACACTCCATCCACTGGCCCGCCGTCGTGGGTTTAATGGGCTGCTCGGCACCGTCGCAATTTGCTCCAGCCGCCCCCCCTTGACCTGCCGCCAGACAACCAGACAGTCAGCCAGCCCGCCAGACACAGCAGCTATGACTGTCACCGACCCGTACGTTGCTCTGTTTGCTTCACATCCAGACATGTGGAGGATATCTCCATCTTGCTGACCATGATTTGTACGAGCAGGACCAGCCCGACGAGCAGCTCGTTCGTCTCGCCTACTTCCCCAGTCTTCTACGACGCTCCCGTTCCATACAAGCACGTCCAATACCCGTCCCGGATTCCTGGCCTTGGCGTGTGCTAACAACATGCTTCTCTAGACACTGGCAGCTCCGTTCGCTTTTATGCTCACCTCTCCCAAACGTCCTCTACTACCCCGTTGATGCCAGAATATACTCACTGAATACTGCGACAAAAGAACGCAAGCTCATCACGTTTTTACCTTTCGAGCCAAGATGTATCTCCGCTAAATATGGGTGGATATGCACCGGCGGCGTGGAGAACGGCCAAATCGCTGTCATCAAGCTCGCGGACCGCCGTACCACCACCCAAACCGATAGACCTCCAAGTTCGATTCCTGATGGCCCAGCAGACGAAGAATATGAAGGCTCTAGCGCGGAAGAGAGTCAGGGAGCAGATAATGCGGAGTCGGAGCCGGGGGCAAATTGGTGTCAAACGGAGTATATCAGGCTTGCCGAACTTGGTGGGACTATTGTTAACTCCATCACAATGTACCGACCATCGAAACCAAAGGGTACTAGAGACGTCATTGCGGTTATCACGTACGTATAAAATTGGTAAACTTACGCCTCGGTCGAGGTTAGCCATTGTGTACTCTGCTAAAACTTTCCATCAATGCAGGAACAACGACAAGTCTGTTCGTCTCTTCTCTTTAACAAAATTCCGAGTACTGGCCACCTTGACCCTACCGTTCCATACAAACCATGCCTCAGTCTCGCCGGACCGTAAATATCTGGTGGTTGTAGGCGATTCGCCTAAAGTTTTCTTCTACAACCTCGCATCGCTTACATCTGAATCGCTGGCCGACTTTTCCTGGAGGCTGACATCCAGCCCTTCGTATAGTGGTGGCGATGCGTTAATATCAACAGATTTCTCACCATGCTCGAAATCATGCGCGGTAGCGTCGCAGGATGGGTCAATTAGTGTCTTCGATACTCGTCTGTTTTCAAGTAATTCAGATATCTCACCCGTCATCAGCGTCATTCCGTCCTCTCGTCCGCACACACAAGCTGGCGCTGTTCGCTGCGTCGTTTTCAGTCCAAGCCCTTGGGACCTCCTAGTATGGGCAGAGCATACTGGTAGGATTACAATTACGGATGCCCGGCGGGAATTTTCTTCCTCGCAAACGATCAGAGTCAACGTCGGTGATAACAGCGTCCAGCAGATGGACCTATCTGGCGACCCGTTATATCACGGGCGGCCTGCTACGTTTGGTAGTACCGATGAAGCAGAGCTCGCTTTCGCCGCGGAAGAGCAAGAAATTCACGAGGAAATGTATGCTGCCGCCGCGCTGGACGAAGATGAGACCGCCCTTCCCACGCAGCCACCCACCAGGCCTCGCGAAGGAACGTCGGCTTCGAGCGCCGGCAGGAATATATACCTTCCGCCTTTGGTATTATTTCACGATGGGCAGACATATCCTCTGGACGGTAGCGTCACTTCGCCGAGACGATATTCGGGAGGTGCTGATGGTTCTACTAATACGCCTACATCGACGAACGATGCATCGACATCCCCTGCCACTACGCGCAGCAATAACAGCACTTCGAGTTCACTCACATTATCTCGCTTGCAAGCTTCATCCAATGCTCTGGCACAGCTAGAAGCTCAATACCAACGGCTGGTGGCCCAATTAACTACTCCTCCGCCAAGACCACCCACCTCCGCCCCGTCGAATCCTAGCACTGAAAATACGGAGCCAGCAGCGACGGTTCCCCCGCTTGCGCCACGAAGACGCCATCCCGCCATTGTATCAGCGAGCTCGAGTACCGATACTAATGCCGACAATATCCTGCAATTCGAAAGCCGCTGGTACCGTGCTCGACAGCGACAATGGAGATTAGAGTATCTACGTAGACGGACTCGTGAAGGCGCTGCTCCGACGGAAGGAGTGGAGAGCACTATAAACTCGATCGTTAGAAGCAGGAGAGGGGACGGAGAGCTAGATATTACAGGCTTAACATGGAGTTGCGATGGTATGAAACTGTAAGTTGTTACTAAGCTCCTTCACTGGCTCCAATCTAGAAATTTGGTACTAACCGCTAGTGGCCCACAGATACGTTGCGACAACCAGTGGCATCGTTGAGTACACTGTAGCCCCGAGGAACGTGTTTCCCAAGTTCGACTTTCGTTGAGACTTTATGATGAATGCGGGAAGATGCTGTTGGAAAAGGCACTCTACCATTTACCTAGGTGTCTCCAGCCCATTGTAGTGCTGTGAAGGACGACGCCTTTTTTCTTCATGTGTGCTTGGCCCTGGGACGGCCTTTAAAAAACGTTATCAGGACATTCGAGTTTCGACGCATCGACACCAGGTGTTCTTACTGTTTTTCGCTGACGTGTGCTTTATTCTGTTGGTGTATAATCTCTTTTTGGACGACGGCGAAATTATTCCTCTGGCTTTTGAAAAACAAAAAATCACCCGGCTATGGCGAAAAGGTACCAGGGGCTGCCTTCGTTAGCATTGCGGATTATTTCGGTTTGCGCGTTTTGACGATATTTGCCGCCTAGTTTTTGTTCAGCGTTTCTTGCTTTGGCTACGAAGTCAATACCTGCTAGCGAGCACTAGTATTATGCTGTGATGTGACTTGATCCGAATTATATCTTTGTTCACCCTTTCACCATACGGTCAGGGGTTTGCCATAGCTATTTGACAAATAAGCTCGTAAGCGACGTGCTCCCTAGCATATGCATGTATACGAATTCGCGAATACCACTATGAGTCCAAAGATTAGGTCTGGGCCTTGGGCCGGGTGAAATGTGTTGGCAGAGAGATGCAGTGGTCACACACACACTTTCTCCTTTCCATCCTCTTAATTTTGCCCCAGCCATCAACCTCTCTCTCATCTATCACCAACAACCATCGCTACTCACGACTACCATCTAACGCCAAACGGCTCTGTCTTTATCATATTATTTTATCGCTCATATATCTTAGGGACCGTATCAGACCATCTATCATGGCAACTCCACCCTGGAGAACCGCCGGAGGAACCGCCGTTCAGCGTATGCCCCTCGCTCGTCAGCCTCACCCTCCTGCTCGACATTTGCTGACCTCTATAGGCCCTGGATTCCACCCCGTTACCGTCAAGAAGACACTCGGAAGCACCACGACCACTACCAGCAACTACGCAGTTCGTCACCCCTACCCAAACGCCCACCGTAGCACTGAAGTCTTACGTCTTTCGCACCCGCAGACCTCGCAAACTCCCGCCCAGGCCTCCCGACGAACCCAGTTCCCCGACGCCTTAAAGGCTTATGTAGCACGAACGTTTGAGGACTGCCCTAGCGAAAACAAGGCTGAAGTAGAAGTCGCCCTCAAGAAGATTATCACTGAGGCATTCGAGAATGAGTCTGTTTGGACAATAGATTGGGCGACTTATCCGCTCCCTGCTTCCGCCCGTAGGCACGCCACAGATTCTGATAAAATGGACATTTCCTCCGGCGATGAGGCGGTTCCAGTCGTCACCAAACATACCCTCGGAAAATTCCACAAAATCGAGAAAGGGAGCACCAACAACAACAACAAGAGAAAGTTAGGTAGTAGAATTCAAAGTGACCACACCGAGCCTGACCGTGAAACGGTCTTGCGACCAGATAAACGGTCAAAGAAGCAAAACAACACCAGTGATTACTCTTACGAAGGTCCAGATGCTTTCAAGAGGCTCGACAGAAAGTATAAAAAGCATCAAACCAAGAACGTGTTCAGCCAGTACAATGCCATGCACTCTGCCCTTGAGTCGCCGGGGTTTGCCCCTATCGTTGGAAGATCCACCAAGTTGGAGAAGAGGTACCTGAGGTTAACGTCAGCACCTGACCCGGATACTGTCCGGCCGCTGCACGTGCTTGAGAAGACCTTGGAGCTACTGAAGTCCAAATGGAAAGCCGAAAATAACTACTCGTATATTTGTGATCAGTTCAAGTCATTACGCCAGGATCTGACGGTACAGCATATCAAAACTGAATTTACGATAAACGTATATGAGATCCACGCTAGGATAGCGCTTGAGAAAGTAAGTTTCACATTTCTTTGGGACAAAGCTTGGACTGAAGTAAAAACTTACTAACTGCGTTCTATAGGGAGATTTGGGTGAGTATAACCAATGTCAGTCACAGTTAGCAAACCTCTATTCGGAAAAGATTCCCGGCGGCCATCCACAAGAATTCAAAGCATACCGAATTCTCTATTTCCTTCATACATGCAACCGATCCGACATGAATGATATATTAGCAAGTTTAACCCCAGCAGAGAAACAAGACCGTGCCATTTTGCATGCCCTGGCCGTGAGAGGAGCCACAGCTTCCGGAAACTACCATCGATTCTTCAGGCTATATCTCGATGCGCCAAACATGGGTGGCTATCTGATGGACTCTTTTATCGACAGAGAGCGACTTGCAGCTCTTTTCACCATTTGTAAATCGTATGTATTGGAATTCTATCTCTCAAACTATCTGTAGAGAATTTTCGCTAATGTCCGACGCAGGTATCGCCCCGACATCCCATTCCGACATATTACTGAAGAATTGGGCTTTGAGAATGATTCCGAATGCGAGGCCTTCCTTGCGAAACATAATGCCGCAGACTTTATCAAAACAAAAGAAACAAAAGAAGATGAGGGCAAGGGCAAAATAATCCTAGAAACCCAACGAGCACTTCCAACAGTTGAGGCAGCAAGGTCCGCCGCCTTTAAGAAGGTTGACATTAAAGGCCAAATATAATATTGCAACTGTCCCCAGCGTGCTCTGTTGCAGTTTCTAGTTTACCCCCCAGCATCACCACCGGCTATTCCGAATCATGGTAAGCTAACGAAAGAACAAAGAAACTAACATTATTACGATTTACGACTACGGAATTTCACCCTTTCCGGCGCACACGGAGTCCTATGTGTCAGATTTTCTTGTCATATCACGTTACCGTAGCTCAGGGTATCTCCCGAGCTCAGTCGTTATCATCACTTGTTTCCAACTCTGCGGAAATATAAAACCTCGAGTTGTCTTCTCTAATAAACCTGCCAACCGTATTCACACGTCTTCACTTCGTTGCATCCAAATTTGACCCTTTCCTTCCTTATCTTTCTATCTTCCTCACAATGATGGAATGCCCTGCGTCAAAGAGATATCGAGTTGTCACCGGTTCTTCGACTATATCAATGGGCATTCCGATACCTCCCGTTAATGCTTTCGATCTTCACAAAACGAAGCCAAAAACAAGAACTACCACGCCAAATGAACGAGCCAAAACAACCTTGGAAGAATTCGACTGCAGAAGAACAAGAACATAACAATAATGCAACATTATGCGGATTTCTTTTTCACAAGTTGGATCTCGACGGTTAGCAAGATCTCTTGTTGGCGGATCGGTCTTCTTTTGTTTGCCCTTCCTTTTGAGCGTTCCTTGTGTATACATTTTCCCACCCCTTCATATTTGCACAGGCTTCCCTACAACACCATTGCCCTTATAAAAGAACATTGATTTTTTAGCCGTCTCGCGTTTCTTAACCTTTCTCGCAACCTTTCCCGACCTAAGGCGTTCAAAGGTGCTTGTGGTGTTTTTTTTTTTCCCAAGTTTTCTTTTCTTTTAGTGTTTCTTGAGCGCAACCGTTACTGCCTCTTAAATCGAAATTAGTGTTTATAATCAAAATATCAGAAATATGAAAACATTACTTCAAATGCCTCCATCGTGCATGGCGATTGCCTCGTAAAAGACCTTAGCCTCCTAGCTCAAGATATCCGAATTTCGTTAACGAAGCTGAACTTACTACTAAATCAGAAGTATATTGCGTATACTGCCATATTGAATATTGTCCATCATATTTCTCCCCCATACACATGCATGTACGATCGTAAAATACAACGTTTCAACTGGGTAGGTATATGGTCGGGCACCTCGCAAGCTTGACCTTTTTTTTTTGTGATATATAGGTATATATTGTATTATTTATTGTACAGTAGTACATGTACATGTACGTGAGCATGCATACATGCATATATGCATACTAAACATACAGCCCCAGGTGGAAGGATCAGGTGTTCGGGAAGTTCATGCAAGTGTCCGGTCCCTTGCAGCTAGCGAGAGCTAATCGGGAAGCATCGGGCTGGAGATCGAAAAAACTTTAATCTCAGGACGACTAGGAGAAACTATAAAGAATCAAGAATATACACACACGCGCGCTCCAGAGGAGGAAGGGCGGGAGCGGGGGCAGGAGCAGGAAGCTAAACCAGAGGGTAAGTGTAGCCGGTTACGTAGTGCTGAAATTCCCACCCATCCGCCCGTCCATCCATTTTTTGGGTCAAGAGGTCGTGAAATATAGAAATAGGCACACAAAAAGAAGTAGGTTTTTCAAGATCGAGGGTAAAGGTATAGATATATATGGGGAGATATATCAAAAGGCGTGCGCAAAGAACATCCTAGAGCGCAGAAAACGGAAAGAAAATTCGTGCACGGGCATGATATCAATATCAACATTAAGACATTCATGGCAACTTGGGCTTGAACCTGAACGGAACAGGGAAAAAAGATCGTCAGAAACACTGGATAAAAGAAGAAGAAGAAGAGCAAAAGAACACCAATTTGCGAACGGGAAAACCACGTCTCGATATTCTGGTTATCTGATCTGATCATGATTTCTTTTAAGCAACGAACGACCACGAGGGGCTTTTTTAGTTCTCGAGATAGCTGGATATAACAAGCAATAAAAAGGAGCAACATCGGAATAAAGCGAAGCAAGGAAAACAATTGGCAAGATCCGCCCCCGTATTAAATTTCTGCTTATAAGGTCCTCCCATCCCACCTCCGATTCTAGTTAATCTTTTGAGCTGATTCAAAGCATGCATGTAGTATAAGTAAATTAAGAACGAGAAAGAAATTTGAATGGCTCCATTGCCGGACAAAGGATAGTATGGTAATGCGTTTGAGGTGTACTTGTGAAGGACAGGATTTCGTAAGTGGTCAGTCATAGTGATTGAAGACAGGTTAAGCATATTTAGAAGGGGGGTGGGCTATAGATATAAGTATCAGAAGGACCTTTGGGGTGAGAGAAATATAAAGTTAGGCAGAGCACTGCGAATATTAAAGCATACAGCTTCTCGTAAATAGGGTGGAAAGGAGTATCGGCTTCCTGTGCAAATATCAAATATTGCCGGCTGATAGGTCTGGGTAAAGAACGCCGATAACAGGGGTGTAGTGAATATAGGCGAGGTTCCAGCATCGCGATGGAAAGGATAACTACCGTCGGAATGGAAGGGGTAGGAGGAAGGTATCTGTTCTGAGGCGAAGTATTCTTTTAAGGTACTTCATAGCTCAACGTTATCGCTCGCGAAAATTCCCTCATCGTCACCGTTCTTACCAGGGACGCCCGCTCTGCCGTTGGTGCCACCTCTTCCAACGTAATGTGAATTGTCGTCTTCATCGTCGTCACTATCAGCTTCTATTCCATCTTCGTCCATCCTATCATCGTCATGATGAGCTGAATGAAAGCTCCTGGCGGCAAATTGTTCCTCGAGACTTCGTTCATCAACAAATGTGAATCCACGGAACGCGCTTTGCATTCTCGGGCTCAATGGAGTGCTGGCCACGATATCATTCCTAACTGATCCGGGGATCGGCGCGTTGGTGAATTCAGTGTCGAAGTTCTGTGTATCAGTTTCAGATTTGAGGGTAGGTTTGAATGGCGGAATTGACTTCTTCTGCTTCAGAGCCTCCCAGTTAACATCGGCGAAGAAGGGGTGTTCTTTGAGCTCAGCGGCATCTCTTTGTGCTCCCAAGCGGTGTTTCGGATTGCGGTTTAGGAGCTAGATGGTATATTAGCAAGAGTTTGCAGGAGTGCGAAATCGAGGGGATATACATACTCCTTTGACGAAATTACGGCCCTCAAGGCTCAGCGCATCCTTTGGAAATCTAACCTTACCAAATGCTATGTTCTTATACATTTGCTGGGTGTCTTCCGCAAAGAAGGGGCTCCAACCGCAACACATTTCAAAGACAAGAACTCCGAGAGACCAGAAATCCACCATTTTGGTGTAACCCAGCTCATCCAACAGAACCTCTGGAGCAAGGTATTCTGTCGTTCCGCAAAAGGTGTTAGTCGTCTCGTTCTTTCTAAGATCCGATTTAGATAGCCCAAAGTCGCAGAGCGCAATATGCCCATTCGCATCCAGTAAGATATTCTCCGGTTTCAAATCTCGGTAAACGATGTCGTGTTTATGAAGGTGCTCGAGGGCGAGAATAAGTTCTGCAATATAGAACTTGGATCTCTCCTCGCTAAAACGGCCTTCTTGCTGCAGATGCCAGAACAATTCTCCACCGGACATGTAATCGGTAACAAGGAAGAGATCTGTAGGCGTTTGAAACGAGAATTTTAATCCAACAATGAAGGGCGAGTCCGTCGTCGCAGTTCGAACCAAGATGTTCCGTTCTCCTATGGTATGGGCAACCTCTTTCTTCTGAACTATGACCTTCTTGGACAGCACCTTCATTGCGTAGATACGGTTCGTGTCCTTTTTCCGAACCTGGTAGACCTGACCGAATGTACCTTTAATGGCGTTAGCATCATCAATCAATTTGGAGTGGGGTAGTGTCAGTATTACCTCGACCAATAAGCCGCAGAATTTGGAAATCATTAGGTCCAAAGTGCTTCTTCGCAGTCTTCTCATATATCACTTGCAATTGAATTTCTCCCGTGACGAAAGGTCGCTCTTCTTCAGTCCTTGGCTGAAGAGGGAACCATTGATCTATAACTGTTCCTTCATCCCTTAGTTTTGGCCTCATCCTGACCATCCCGACAAAGGTTTCTTGGTTCTCGCGGTCATATATTGCAATGACGATCTCTGACTCTTCTTGGACAACATCACTATGACGAATGATTAGTATGAATTCTTAAGACGAAACAAGAAGCCTAGGGTTGAAACACATACAACATCGCCTCATGGTCCCAATTTGGACTTATAAACCCGCCCTCTTTTTTGCCTAGCGTTTGCAAGTCCGTGCTAGAACTTGTTCGGCTTCGCATCGGTATCGAGATGCCTCGTAAGCCCGGAATTCCGATGGGTTTACCAACGCCGTCTTCCTTCTTATTCGGGCCCTTCGATATCGATTCATTGCTTTCAAAGGTACAGACTATGTAAGGATCTTTCGGTCCATTGGGACTAGTAGGTGTAGTTCGTAAATTCCGGCCGGCAATTATCCGTACGGTAATACGACCCTTGGGGGGCCTGGTGACAGGAGACGCCTGGGAACCCGATGCATCTGGTGCCTTCTCGACCTTCGTATCCAAAACTGCTAAAGCCTTTCCTTCTGAAGTCGTACCGCGGGGGGTTGCCGGGGGAGTGTCCTTGTTTTCGGCAGAAATTTGGGTCAGCTGAGCTCCACGTGTCTGACTTGCTCTGTGGAGAAGAGATCTAGCAGCGCTTGAACTAATGCTTGAGCTAAGCTCAATGCCATTTTGAGACGTAGAAATATGGGATGTGTGGTTTTCATCTTCACGTTCGCCTCCACAGTTGTCTTTATCTTCATTTTCATGGCTATCCTCTCGTTCTCGGGTTTCATGGTTATTTTGATCTTCATCTTGACCATGAGGAAGTGTGGAATCAACCACAGGGGGTACCATGCTCCCGTTCTCAGATTCAGATATAGACTGATGCTCAGGTTCATGTTCAGGCTCAAGTCTATGCTCTGACTCAAGCAGAGGTGCAATAGTGGGTTCAGAACCACTAGTATCGGGGAGTGTGGTTTGCCCGGAGGAAGGTGGCTCTGTTGAAGGAGGACCTTGCTCCGGAAGGTGGGCAACAGAACTGAAGCCTCGACGAATTCCAGCTGTAATCTTCGGAAGTTGGTTCACACAAACCTGTTGGAAGCCATGGAGGATGGCTGGGATACGCCGATCCTGGAAGTCGGGCCTTGGGGTTCGTTGGCCGGAAACCTCATCTTCGTTTTCCAACCTCATCAGGCCGCTGTTGAGAAAAGAGTCGGGGGGGTTAGCAACAGGTCTAAATTATTACTTGGGAGGAGCATGTGGCAGTTGCAAGCGAATGAAACCAGGCCCATTAGACAAAAGGCAAAGCTACGAATCTTGAGACCCCCCTCGGATCGGCCGTCGATTGGGCGAGGCGAAGAGGGCGAAGAAGACATCCGACAAGCCATTGACAAATATGCTCAATCAAATCTTGCTGGGGGGAAGAGTCATGCTACTCACTTTTGTGCCATTGCCATCCGAAGTAAGTCGGTGGCGGAATTCGTTTGTGCGTCGATAGAGGTAGGTGTCAACCGAGGTTTCTGTGGCGTGACCACGACGGTTGAATACGAGGTTGCCGTGGGTGCAGCGGAAGGTTCCGTCAAGCCGGTAGGGGCACAAGCTGGCGAAGATGCCAGAGGTGAATTGCTGTGGGAGCTAGCAGTGGTGGAGGAGGCGTGGGAGGTGAGAGTCGACTCCGGGCGAGAGGCTAGCTTTGGACGTTTGGCGGAGGTCGATGACGAGCTGCTGGAGGCTGATTTTGTGAGAGAGAGCTGGAGAAAGGACGAAGACAAGGTGGTGAGAAGCCGTGAGGTTCTGTCTGTAGGAGTCGAGGTTTCGGGAGCAGAGGGAGACGAGGAAGACGAGGACGATGGAAGAGGGGATGGAGGGAGAAGGGGCGGGGATGCGATTGTTTTATTATTGGGGTCGAAGTTTGCGGTGGCGGATGTTGGGGTCAGAGGAGGGGAAGTCGGCGAAGTGTTGTTTCTGTTGTTGTCAGAGGCCGAATTGGAATTCGAATTGGGACGGCAGCTCTTGGCCTTGGAATTGGCCCCCGGATTATTAATTGCACTTCCACTACCACTACCACTACCACTACCACCGCTACTGCCACCACCAATGCTGCTAGTGCCACTGCCACTGCCACTGCCTCCACCCGACGAGGCACCGTTCGCCGGTGTCGTGCTGGACGAGGCACTTTTGAAGAAGCTGAGAACCATCTCGCTCTCTCGGATCCGCTTCTCCTGGTGCTGCTGCTGGTGCCCTTGAGCAGTTCGTCGATAGTGGCCTGCAAGGTTTTTTCTTCAGGTCAAGCTGCAGCCCCGGTTGGTCCGTTCCGGTTTGGCTTTGCATGCAACCTGCATGCAGCAGAGTCGTAGAGTAAGAAAAGACAAGAGAAGAAAAAAAAAGGACGCTGTGGACCCTCCCCGTCTATGGCCTTGACCCTTGCCTGTCGCTGATTTCAAATCCTGTGCCTTGGTGCAGCTTGGAGCGTCCGGGTGTAAAAGTAAAAGCTGGCTATTGAGTCGTTTATTTGGCACAGACTGTCTGGCTGCTCATGCAAATGTCCGCAAGGAGGAGTAAAAACACATGTCAAAAGTCAGCAAGACGTTTCATCCCAATTATCGTTTGCAAATTAACCCTCCGCGCGTTTTTTTTTGTTTCTTTCTCGTCTCTTTAATATTAGCAGTATTAAATTAATATTAATGCGGCCAGAGTGCGAGGATCGGAATCGAAAAAGAAAGCGAACTCAAGTTAGGAAAAAAAAAAAAAAAAAATAGAAACCCAGGATCAATTGCTCACACAGAGACCTGCTCTCGCTCTTCAGGGTCACCCTGAACACAAACAGCTGAGGCTTCCACAGGCGAGGACGTCAAAGCAAATTGCTGCAGGATGAAGGTGGTTTTCGGCGTTGATGCAAACCACCATGAAGCTTTTTTTTTTTTCTTTATAACACCAGAAAAGACAATAAAGAAATTTTTTGTCTCCGGCAATTTCAACCGTGGGTTAGGGAGCCAGCAAAAAGGACGCGGCAAAAGCTTATTCTTCCTAGAACATCCAACTCGTAGCTGAGCCAATTGCTGTGCCCAACCTATAGAAACACAGCAGGCAAACCAACTCCAGCTGTTGCAGTTGCCGGTCTTGATCTACCGTTCCTTGCAGCTAGATCTAGATCGCGGGCAGTCATCTAGCATCATCTGCGAACCGCAGACGTAAATGATAGACAGCCTGTGGGGGCCATATATTAAACGTCGCCGGCCGGCAGCGCGCATAATTTAACAAAAAGAGGCAGAAGCGAACGGGCAAAAACTTTTTTTTTATTAAAAGAAAGGGACGAAAAAGGCTCCGTTGATGGAATTCAAAACGGAGTGAGATTGAATGGGAGTTACCCACCTTTGATATGGCCTGACTCGTATTTTTATTACTCCTGCCCTATGCGATGGACGGAGGAGGATCGTCGCCCCCAATCCCGGTGCGAAGGATGTTGGTGATTCGATTATTGGGGTACCCCCACACGATTACTGATGAAAGGAAGCTGGTCGGCTGGGCGAGGGCGAGCCGGTGAAGTTGCTTTGGCAGCGCCAGGGTTATCGAGAAAGGTGCTGCCTTGCCGAGTAAAATTGTGACGAAGGAGTCTTGCAGTCGGCCGATGGATGAGAGTGGTGCGATCGATGGTGGTGATAACCAAGGAGAAGGAAGGAAGGAGTTGCAAGTTGGAGCTGTATATTTTATTTGTTTCAATGGGAGACGTTATTTTTTTTTATTTTATATCGACAGGCAATAATATATTTTATTTTATTTTATTTTTTCCTATATTCTGCTGTTGCTGGTGCGATTGTTGTTGGTGATAACTTAAGCCAGCTCGCTGACAACTGTCGCCTGGTCCAGCCACCAGAATATAAAAAAATAAAAAAAATATTTAAATCACAACCAGAATCAAGCCCAAACGCTCTGCAACAAGCACGAAGAGATTTCGGCCACTTGGGAAGGCTGGTGCCCGTCCATGATATACGATACGACACAAAACTAGACTAAACGCTGGACAGAAGGCCCGAAAAGAAAAGAGGGAATGCACCACTACAGCTACATCCAATGCCATACTCGCCTCCAGAAACTGCGGCACGCCAGCGATTCGACAGATTCGCGATTTGATTCAGCAGAAATATGTGTCATCAGCCCTCCATGACTTCCCACTAAAGGGAAAGAAGAAGAAAGGTATTTTATGAACCACCCCTTGAAAAGGCATTAGCAAATTTTCACTTTTTTTCGGATTTATATTATCAATTTTTTTTCCATCGAAATTAAAAATATCCGCTGGGTGGTGGACAGGTGTTACATAAACCGACAAGGGTCCATCCTGCCTCCAAGAATGCCGCCAAATTTGCCCTATCGTATTTCCTTAGTTTGACAGTCTTTCAGCGGTCTGATCCGAGCATCGGCCACGTCCACTTAACTTGAAAAAATGGCATAGCAAGCTTGCACTAGACGATATCTCGGCGAAAGGGTGTCGCATTTTGAGCTTGGGCTCGGGCTTAGCTTAGCCTGGCTGGCTGCATGCATGCTTCGATGTGCAGATATATCTGCAGGCGCCACTCCATCTGCCTGCAGTTCGATGCATGAGATTTTCTTCGAAGCAATTGGTCGACCGCATTGGTTCTCTTGCCTGGACTCCAAACTCCCCCTTGTGGCGCCAAACACCCCTCAACTGCAATCCTTGATTCGGTTCCTATCAGTTGTGCAATCTCATGGCCAGCTTCGGGTAGAATATACTTATACACTTGGGAAATTTTCGGGCAACGAAAAAACTGTTGGGTCATATTCACGGCGATAGGGAAATGTCGGGTTGTTGAGTGTGAGCAACATTCGGAATCCTGGAACGGCGCCTAGAAATTCTAGAAGCCCGATACTGTAGTTTCTAAGAATAGCGCCACACTCACGGAATAATTTGATTGCTGGTTGAACCATGAAGCCGTGCGCGTGGCGCTCAGCCTTATTAGACATCCGTGTGCGGTCCTACTTTGGCCTCCTTATCCCCCCATCCGTAGAAGAAACACTAGAGAAACACCCAATCTGTCAAAGGGTCGACATCATTGCATCATATTCCGGCATCAACCTTCCAGTATCGACATGTCACATACATTGGGCTAAGCTTCCTGCTTGTGTTCCGTTTCGTGTCACCCTCATCTTCATCTGTACCTAGCTAGCTATATCACTCGTCAGATATAGACAACCCAAGTTGAGCTCGACCGTATTTATCCACCCTCCGATTGGTACGATATGCGGGAACTCTTGACGGACCTCCGGGTTTTGTACCCTATCCATTGGCTCGGAACACCAGAGCAGATAGATTTAACATGTAGCGAATGTGATTTCGAAACACTCAACCTTTTCTCGCCTTCTCCTTCCACATGCCGCTTGTGACGTTGCAATGCAATGCCGAGCGACGATCTTCATCAACGGTTCGACGGACGTCCGTGCTGGCCACCCGTTATCCGTCTGACGCTGATCCCAGCGTTCTGAGCTCACCAAAACACCATGCTGGGTGCTCCGTTGAGGACAAGTGGGATGCTAATGTTGGGTACGAAAGAAAGGTACCTACTTAAGTACCCATGCCATGTCAACCAGAGACGCAGCTGAATTTTCACACGGATCGGATTGGGGTGTGGATAAGCCGCTTTTCATACCTAGCATTGAACTATAGCCGCATGAAAATACTCGATTCGCCCCTAGACGCATGTTAAATTCCAAACTGATCGGAATATCGGGATGAGATGATGTCATGAACAAAATGGTCTCGTACTGAGGCTGGTCATGGTTCTCCTCCCACTCGGTTCACCACCCACAACACATCTCGAAATCTCACCCACCCCAATTAGAAGTGATACCATCGAACACATCATTCACGAATACGTATATTACGGCATATGCCTATGTACCTACATAGGTATTGCAGCGTTGTGGTAAGATTGTAGAAGTGTTTACGGGTTTATTATTATAATATCATGTATTAATTACTAACATTGTACTCTGAATAAAAAAATAAAAACCCCCAAAGAACAGAAGCTTGCAATGAAGAAGTGAGTCTATCCACCATGTGTGACTTGCTTGAGATATCTATCGATCTATTACCCAGCGCCCCCCGTGAACAAAATCTAGATCTTCCAAATGCATTATCATACACGCAGTCATCTGCATTTTGCAAATCCCCTCTAGTTACCCAGAGGCGCCAAAATGAGCTTGGAGATAACCAGCACAACATCATCCGCTGGCTTGCTCGCTGCGGAAGTGCCCAACATACGTCTCGCGACACGTGCACGCCGGGTCGTGGCATCACTGACAGTAATAGGAGTGGCCGTGAACGTTCCCGTGAGGCTGAGCGCCGAGTTAACTGCCCAGTTAGTGAAAGCCACAGTTGGGGTTACGACAAAGTCGGTAGCGTGCAGCAACGCCGTATCAGAGGCGTCAGACCTCGCGTCTTGCCTGACTCTCTGACCGTTGCTGGTACCTTCCAGTCTGACGTTGCATGCCTTTTGGAGGCATGGGTTGCCTTCGAGAATGCTCTTTCCCTGGGCGGCAGAGCAACAGAAGAATTCCATGGCTTCCAGGCGCTTTCCCTTAGGAATGGTGATTTTAGCACCCTGCGCACTGCGAGCTGGGTTAAGGAAGGCAACGGTGGGATCTTGGAGAGGAGCGAGGCCGCTGAGGACGTCAAGACCGGGGAGGGACGTGAGAGCGCCACCTCCCAAGATGGTGCTGGACAGCTGGGTCACGTCCATATTCTGGAAAGTTGCGCCGCCGAGTTCCTTCAATGGGATTGGGCCATTGGTGTTTGGGAGAACAAGACTCTTAAACTATTTATATTAAACCTCAATTTGATTAGATTCTATATCTTAGAGATAGCTTCATCCTAGAAGTGGAGATATATGCTTACGTCTAAAACGTCTGTTGGAGACACTGCAGACACGACCGCGCTCAGCGTGATGCATGCGAAAGGGAGTGAGGCTTTGAAATGCATTTTTGAAGTGTAGGTTCTGTAGTTTCGATCTATTCGAGATATTTTGTATTGTTGTTTTTGTAAAGGAAGGTAAGGCTGTATACACCAGGTATTGATCTATTGAATGATTGTAATGACTGTGATGGTATTCGAAAGAGCTTCTCCGACGACGCATCGGGTTACATTTATATTCCTTCAAAGCCTCTCTTGACCTCATGTTCTACGCTGCAAAAGCCCAGGTGTTAAAGTTCGCTAGTGATGCTGGGATTCTCCAGCGCGGCAATCATTCTTTGGAACCGTACCGGATTCCAACAGGGACATAATGGCGTTTCAAAATTCCATTCCCCCCCTGCCTCGTGCCATAGTTTGCGCTGCGCTGTGGAATCACAGGCTTTGATACGAGAATGCTCTGAGGTGGCATGTGCAATTAATGCTTTTGAAGCCTTCCCTGTCTCAAGCACCTGCTATTATCCGATTGCTACCTATGATTAAATCACGTAGCACCATATAATCTATGGAATAAACTAGGATTGAGAAAAATTACAAACAGTAGAAACTGCCGTTCAAGCCAAGACTTTAGTAGGGCATACAAGTCGGGGCGAGTGTTCCGCCGAATCTTCTAACCATATTAAGAGCCGCGAGACAACATAAACCTTTGTACCGAGGACATGGCCAGATTGAATACTCGCAGATGCGGCTAGGGCTTGCGCGGCTCTAGCAGAAGGTCGAGTGTTAGTTCATTGTAGCTTCGAGCGATACCAGCCAAGTCCTCTACAATCACAGAACCATATATTTCTGAGCTCAAGAAGGTTTTATATTTTCAGGCAGTACGTTACAAATTCAGGAAATTTCGGAACAGGCAAAACTCGCAACAGAACAATCTTTTTTTCGTAAGGAAAGGACAACCTCCACTTCCAACGCCCCAAACTTTTTTTTTGGTACTTTTATGTAATATGGTAAGGAAGGATAAGATCCAGCCAGCCTGACCATTCTTTATCAGCATTGAAACAGCAAAGAAATACCTCAAAGCAAGCTTTTATTAAAGAAAGACTTTTCTAACCGTCATACCCTCCCGTCAGATGTATCCGTTAGTTAGCTAGTTAGTTAGTTTTTATAAATTGTACTCATACTCGAGTCATGGAAGTTTTCCCAATGTCGTATATCGTCATGACCAGGATACCTCAGGGCCCTTGAGAACAGCCCAGTCAGTTAAATGTCGAAAAAGGAAAATTCTCCATGATCTCTCATCCGTCTGTCCGTTCGCATGGCAGTCGTATGCGCATCGGCTAAGCGTGCAAGCAATGCAGCTTAAGCCTTGAGCTTGAGGCCGAGATCGACGACCAAGCCGAGGCCAAGAATGCCGGTAGAGTGAGATGGCTTGTAGTTGTAACGGCCGCGGCGGACTTGGTTCTTGGAGCCGACTTGGATATCAACATCGCCCAAAAGCTCGATTCTGATCCAGAGGGAGCTGAGGAGAGTGCCGACAGCTCCGACGTTGACGATACCGTCGACTGACACGTCGATGTCGATAGGAGCGATGTCCGTGTTGCCGTCGTTGTAGGACTTGGGGACCCAGAATTCGTGATCGTAGATCAAATTGCCGCCGTCAACCTTGTCATAGCCACTGAGTGTGATGCGACAGTCGAGGATGTGGCAGTTCTTGGAAAGATTAGTGGCGCAGCAAAGCGCTCGGACATTGAGTATGTTGAATGGCTTGCCAGAAGAGTGGTAGATGTGGCCGGGTTCGTTATAGTGCCCGTCAATACCGCCGACAATGCTCACGCCGTGACCGTAGCTCTTCCTGCCGCCGCCACCGAGAATAGCACCAAGGGTAGCAAGAAGATCCTCGACAATCTCGCCAGCAGCGTTAAGGACACCACCAAGGAGGTCGAAGTTCTGGAATCGCCAGCCTTCCGATTGGGTAAGCGGATAGATCTGGCCAGGTTGGACGTAGTTGTCAGAGAAATCGACTGTGTTTGAGGAGGAACGACCGGCGACGGCGCCGAATGGTTGGGCAAGGGCCGCAACGGCCAAAGCAGTAGAGACAGCTCGGAATGCAACCATTTTGGATATTAGGATTATGAGATTAGAATTTAATATTCTAAAGAATGTGTGTAGTATAAAGATTTGCAACGAATTGCTGAAAAGAGTGACTGATTGAATAAATGAGTGAAGTGGTGCCTGAGGCTTCTTTGCTGAGGAATGCTGATTGAATGATCGACTGTGCTGGTGATGAGAGGAATGTTTGATGAGGGCCGGAATGGGCCTCTTTAAATATTCGAGAGGTCTGAATATCTCGTAGCCTGCTGCTCATTCTCGCTACTGACTCTTTGGCGGCGTAGACAAGCTGATCTCACGGCATCCATCATGTGGAGCCACTCAAACTGAACTCCTTGCGCAAGATCACATCTATATCCTGACTAGTTGGTTAGGACGCCAAACTTCTGAAACATGTAGCCCAGGGACGAGATGTGATATTTCCTGCAGGTATCTCCCCTCTGTTCCTAATTAGTTACGAAAGACATCTTTGCGGAAGAAAGGACTGCAGAGGTGTTAGAGTAACTTGCCTTGGCGCGAAATCGTCTCTGCAGCCGAATCTAAAACTCCCTAACTTCCGGAGAGCCTACGAAGCAAGGGACTATATTTCGTGCCGTGTGTGGTCGTTTATGTGTTGGTGGCCTTCAAAGACGGTTCCTAATCCAGTAGCATAACGCTTGGCGGCTAACTAGGTAAGCGGCTGGAGAAGCGACATCCATCCTCCCTTTGAAGCTAGGATACTCCATTTGTGCCCTTTCGTCTTAATTTGAGGGTGCGGTAATTGCTTCTTAACCGGATTGCGCTGCATCTTACCCAATAAAAGTAGGATTGTGACGACCCTGCGTATGGCGCAGGAGGTGCCTCATCTCAACGCAACAACTGTTGTATCTCCGCACCAATTATTTCTCAGCCGTAGCCAGGAGACTGCCGATTAAGGCCTAATCGAAGCGCAATATTGTCGCATTAGACAAATGCAGGGTCGCCAAATACACAGAAACAATATTAGACAATGCTACTGGTTATGGGCCCCAATTAAGTTCTCATTAAATGTCGTGCATTGTAACATTGAGAGTGACTCCCTAGCTTGGCTACAACTATACTTCCATTCACAAGGTAACAGAGGCAAGGCAAGGCTTGAAACACTGGCCTCTCCCTTCTTCTAGGCCGCAATCAGCCTGGCAGTCTCATCTAGAGCCTTGGAGACTGGATAAAGCGAAGAGCCCGTTCGGCCCTTCGAGTGATATACTTCTAGTGCTCGAAGCAGTTTCCAGGCTGTGCAGCAAAGTTTGCTAAGCCCAGTTTCGATTCATCTGTTAACAAAGTCGTGGCTAATAGTAAATAGTGTTGCTGTCTAAACGCAGATTATCTTTCTAGCCATATTCATATCTACACTGCTCTCGGGTCACTAGCAATAGTTAACATTGTCTTATATCTTGTGCTTTGGGGTTGAACAACTTTGGTTTGTGCTGATGCAAAGTCGGGAGAACCACAAGTAGGGTATTGCGTTTAGAATTTGGGCCTCAAGCGCTCACAAGCTGTGGCTTTGGACGTCTCGAAATTAAGTCGGTATGACTCCTAGTCCTTCGACCAAATAGCTTCTGCCAAAATTGAGACATGGTGGGCGTCTAAACACCAAGCATTCGAAATGTTGGCTGCGCTGGTAGGCTTTTGCCTATGTTGTCGGTGTCCTCGATCGCTCTTACTCACTACACGTGTACACGTTCTATATTTGCAATGGCAGTGTGATAACCTTACCTTAGAAACCTATATGCCGAAGGTGTCACTCGATCATCTTATGAAATAGCCATCTGTCGTGTATGATTTAGGGCTGTGAGGAGACTACAGAATTACTATCACAGGGTCTCACCTGAGAGCTTAATTTCTGATGCCAGTCAGGCTAACAGATACCAGTGCTTCAAAACCATTAGCTTGAACTATTTTGGCATGTGCTTCTCAGCTACAAGTGCACGTGATACGACGGTCTTATATCATACAACTTGGGGTTCCACACGCGTTTTCTAGTTTACGAGTCTAGAATCATATATGTCCCACTTGATATGATGGTGTTTATTGTAAAGTAATATTCTAGTTCGCACGCCTCGGTTATTTGCACAGCGGTGAAATCGAATTTCATTTCAAATAAATAATTAAATATTTTGTAAAAAAGAGTATTTATTAATTGTATCGTCTTCCTGACCAGAGCATAAGCCATCGAACTGAATATAAGTAGCGTGAAATGAAAGACCAAGGTTGTGGCAGAAATAAAAACTTAAAGAATAGGCGCCCCCGATAATGTAATACCCAGAATAACGTAACACGGAAAGCTTCAAGAAAGGTAATATAGCTGGGACTAAAGTGTAAATGTGCGTGAAAGACCGTCCGAAAAAAACATAAACTTCTAAAAGGGATATAAGTCCATAGTAGAACTGAAAAATTGCAAAGTGGCTGGAATAAGACAAACGCCCCGCGTATTATATACCTGCTATTCCACCATCACTCTCGTCCATATGTTTCCGTTAGAAAATACCTATTGACCGGATAAACTCAGTGCCAGACTGAGGATGACCGACTTGATTGATGCCTTCGGGTTTGTCGGAGTAATGATCAACTTGACTTCGTCCACCAGCATTTCCTGCGGATCAGCTGTTGTAGCCTCTTCCTCTGCAGCCGTCATCTCGAATCGATACATTGTTCGGTTGCCCTTGGCCGTCATCATTTTAGCCACGCGGGAAATCTGAGGCGCCAGAGCGCCTACTAACTCGTCCTTCTCCAGCCCGACGACATTAATCGTGCAAGATGTCTGGATCCATTTCTTCGTCTGTGTGACGTCATTTGCAAAGCACAAGCCCTTTATGCTGGTTGGATTGACGCGGAAGAGTGTGCCAGAAACGGATTTAATAACGCTGCCTGTCGGCGTGCGTGTGATAAACATGGATTTCTTCCCACCGAGGAGGAGCTGTAGGACTAGCTGGATAGGACTAATCGAGGGACTGAAAACTTCGATATTCTGGAAGCTGAATCCGTTTTGCGGCTTTGCGGGCACCACACTGCCAGACTTGACTTTCTGCAGAGCAGGATCGAGGAAGCCACTAGGGCCCTTGCTGCCACCGCCGAGTAGGCCACCAAGCAGACCACCGATAAGACCGGTGTTGCTATCCACACCTAGTCCGCCGAGAATCCCGCCGAGGAGGCCACCGTCAAGGCTGATGAGGCCACCGAGTAGATTGTTTAAATCTAAACCTCCAAGGCTAAGGAGATCGCCGCCGATTGGAAGAGATCCCGTGCCTCCGAGACCAAGACCGTCAGTAAGCCCGCCTACTGCGTCTCCGGCGCCGCCGCCAGTGATGCCGCCTAGGAGCCCTCCGATAAGGCCGCCAGGCCCCAAGAGGCCATCTAATAGATCCAAACCCTAAATTTATGCGTTGTGTTAGCCATAGTGGTCAAAATCTTCTTTATCCCGATTATACTAGCACCATGATAGACTTACCCGAGGCGCGATTCCTGATTCAGAGGGTGCGTTTGTGATTGGAAATGCTGTTGCTGTGATTGAGAGGGCAACGAGGAAGATATGCCGGGAATGCATCTTGTTTGTTATATCGAAACGATAGAAATGTGGATAGTGTTTATTCTCAAATACTTCAAGCTTTACTGTGGAGCAATATGCCCGCGACGAACGAGAAACCTGTTCTCGAAACGAAATTCCGGGTGAAGGTACGGTAAGAAAGTGTGACAATGAAAGTGAGGAGCAGAGATCTTTAGATCAATCTGCAAAGAGGAATCGAGAAAATGGCGTAGTGAATGATTGCCCTCGTAGAGGTACCTGATGGTTCTGAAATACACTTGACATGGCATCTTGAGCTGTTCTTATAGCTATAGTACCATCTCCCCTGCCCAGTAAAAGCACAAGCTTCACTTCAAAGATCGATATAGCATTGGATCTTCAACTGGCTAGGCCATCATAGGAGAGCTCTACTAATGCTCGAGTTGGCTGCCTGGCACGACTCGAGCTGAGGTTGACGTTGTTGGTATGTTGCATTTTTGCGTGATGTCTGGCAGTTGCCAACACCTTGAACACAGGCTGGGGAGCCTTGGAATCTCAACCACCATATCTCGCCGGCCCGATAAAAAAAACCCCGATCTGTGGTATGGAGATCCCGTGCACAGGTGTTTTGAGCTACGTAAGGAGGCATTGTAATGGGTTTTTTTTTTTTCGTATCGCGATGTATCAAGCAATCAATTTTTCAAACCAATTTAAGTTAGTACTTTGATAACAGAGACTAACAGTATCCTCAACGCCGGTAACACGCCCTTGAAAGTAGAATACATGTATGCTTCAAATGCAAAAGCGGAAAAATCTCAATATAGTACAAATAATGCCTGTTTTTTAAACGGGTATAATTAATAACGGAGGCCGGTTGGTAGAGATTGCAACAACAGTGTCCCGGCGCTGTAGGCCGGTGGCTGCTTCGATAAACCCCTGCCCCTCAAATATGAAACAGATTGGCGAATAGAGCATTCCCGCTGACGCCACGTCCCGATAGAAAACCAGAAACTCCTTGTCCATTGATATGGACTTTTATACCATGTCGGTAGGTGGTACATTCCGGTCCAGCAGGAATGCATGCCTCATGTTCGCCATCCCAATTCATGAAACCTCGGAAGCCCAGAACCATCTTGAACAACATGTATTCTTGGTTATCCCTGGTGGCTCCAATACTTCTTCATATTGTCTCGGGTGTTATACCACATAGTACGCATGTCTTCCTCCCCGGCCGCCCAGAACTTCTCGTGTAGGGCTGCAACACCGCCTTCTAAGTCGGCATGGTTCGGCCACGTAGCGCTCCAGTGGTAGTCTAGCCTCCCCCAAGGCATCGGACCTTCCAATCTGTGCGCGTAGTTTAGCAGACTCTGCTCCATAGTGTGAGGATCGAATCGCTTCCAGCGGTTTAAGACGCTGTAGTAGTAGTCAAACAGCTCGAAGCTCGGTGCAGCCACCCAGAAACCAGCCGAGAAGAAGTCGCCTTCGATCGGGGGGAAGGGATGATTGCGGTCGCCGTTTTCTTTGTTGTCTGGCCTTGCTGCGTACATATATTTCTTAGGCAGCGGGGCCTCGTCCGCTTTAATCTCAAATTGCTTAGATTCAAGCTGAGTCTCTGTAGGGGTCATGACAGCTGGGTCTTCGAATATTTCGTCCAGGCTCCGGGTGATCAGAGTGTCAGCGTCGATGAAGGCGATGCGTTCGTATTCAACCAGCTCGAAGAGCCGCAGCTTTGTGAATTGGTCCTTCCATCTTGAGACGCCTGTCTTCACCCAGAAAGGCAATGCGATATCCTCGGCGGGGATGACCGTCGCGCCATCGCTCTCAAGCGTTCTCCTCTTAGAATCCGAGACGGCTGAAGTGACGAGGACGATGAAAGGGATGGATCGGTTTGTACGAGTAGCTGGATCGTGTAGTAGTTGGTAAGCCAGGACCCGAGCAGCAAGAAAATAAGTGTCACCGTCATCAGAGTCGGTCGCTCCTCGTCGCGTGTTTTCCCCGAGGAATGTGGCATAGGCAACTCGAGAGTTCGGCGTCAGGGGTCGTATTTGCGGTGGGCCATTTTCGCCATAATACTGGAGGCGACCTAGCCGAAGGGACGAGGGTTGTGGATACACCGGGTAGGATGAGTAGAATAGGAAGCCGGTCCATATCAGGGCCAGGATGAAGACAGAGAACAGAGCCTGGCGGGGAGTGAGGTTTTTCGCGTGACTGAAATGGCGAAACGTCTCGGACAGCCGCGAGCAGGGCTGCAACTGCACGGCCATGTTTGTTCAAATCGGGAAGCTAGCAGATGCAACTCTGGTAATCCTCAATGCTTAGAGCCTTAGAACCTTCCAGATAGCGTAGAGAGAGTGTTCGTGACAGAGAAATGGAGTCAGAGTAAAAGTTGGTTCGTCTGTTGCATGTTGGGTAGAACCGCCTGTTGTGAGTGCGAGGCCAGAGCATATTGAGAGTCTGCTACTCCGTGAAGTCTAGCTGCTTAAGTAATGGATACCCCTGAAGCACTTAATCAAAGGTAATCAAACAATCTACCATCGCTGCATATATTGCAAGCCACCGGGGCGCGAAATTTTGCCATTCTTAACCTCTTTTTAAATTCTCCAATTGGATTTTACCGGCTTGGCTTCTGAAGACAGCTTCACCCTTCCCCAGCTTCTTTGCAATCGCGTACGTATACAAAAGGGGCTCGACGCAAGCCCTTGCTGAGCCACTCCAGCTGCAAGAGCGGCGGCCGACTTGATTCAATGGAGCCGCCTACCGGAAACGTCGCGTCGAATCGCAGGCCGTCGCATGCCGTAGCTCGGTACTGCAGGTGTCAAGTTCAGGAAACATGGGTTGGACTAAACAAGGTGCATGCGATTCTTCGGGTGTGATTTTAAGGTCCGCGGGCCCATGAGCCTTCTATCCCCACTCATCCCACCACAACTACAACCACAACCACCAAACCTACCATCACGGCAGCGCTTCGGTGCGACCACCTTCGCCACCGAAACCCAATTGACCGATTTCGACGGAAGCCAGCATCGACGGAAGCCATGCAGATAACATGGCTTCCGAGAAGGCTTCTTTTCCTGTTTGCTTTTGTCGCTATCCTACCCGGAATCTGTCTGGCATCTGTCGGTGACGAGCTTCCCGAGTTCGAATCTTGCGTCAAGGTGGTACCCTCGCCATAAGATGAACCACCTCGCGTCGTAGAAACTAACAGATCGCGTCCAGGCCTGCACCCGAGAGAAGTGCAATGTCGAATCTCCAACGGTTCTCCCTCTCCACCTTCGTCTTCTTTTCTGGGACTGTCCGGCCGAATGCGACTATGTCTGCCAGCGTCACATCACCGCCATCCGGATAAAGAAAGGTGAAAGCATCGAACAGTTCCACGGCAAGTGGCCCTTCTACCGGGTCCTGGGTGTTCAAGAGCCCTTCTCCGTCATCTTCTCGGTTCTGAATGGGCTCCAATTCTACCGTGGTCTACATCTTGTCCAGAAGGAATTTCCCACAAGCTACCCGCCGAGAACAATCTTTATCTTTGGCGCCTATCTTGGCATGGCGGCATGGTTCTTCAGCGCCGTTTTCCATACCCGGGACTCGATACCGACTGAGAGACTAGATTACTTTGGAGCCGGTGCCCTAGTCTTGTTCAACCTCTTCTACACCCCCATAATCATATTCCGCCCATTCAACAGTACACAGATCTCGGTCTCGGGCTCCGAGCGCAAGTTTGCACCGTGGGTGTATGCCTGGGCTTTGCTCTGCATCGCAGCGTACACAGCCCACGTCTGCTTCCTACAGTTTGTTAGATGGGACTACACTTACAACATGGCTGCAAATGTTGTCGTCGGCCTTGCACAAAACGTGCTCTGGGTGTACTACAGCGTTACCCGGTATAACCGAGAGCGCAGACCATGGGCGTTATGGCCTGTAGCTATTGTGCTGTGGGTAAGCTGTGCCATGAGTTTGGAGCTGCTCGATTTCCCGCCATTGTTCGACGCCCTCGACGCCCATGCACTATGGCATGCAGCCACAATATTGCCCATTATGTGGATGTACAGGTTAGATATTCTTCCGCTATCGAACGCATATGGCTTCCTTGAAAACGCTGACGAGATTTCGTGGGGGTAGATTCCTTATCCAGGAGGCAAAAGACGACATCTATGGCAAGCGTCTGAAAATGTAAAATTAGCTACGAAAGGGAATAGGCGCGCTATCATGCCACCGGGGGGGTTTTTTATCCGAGAAAGTCGACCCACCGACTTAAAGCTTCAGTTCCATTGCCTTCGTATTTCCCGAGGTGCTTGCCGCTGTGAACGCCTAGAGGCGGGATGATACGGACTGCCCCGTGGGGGTGTAGGCCGACCATGCGGCCGCGGGCCAACGCGGGTCTCGATTTTACCTGCCGAGAGTCAAATCTACCTGCGATATCGGATTACCGACTCGTCATGATAGCATCGGCATTCTTTCAGCATTCGCCTAGCGTTCTCGTCCTTTCGGCATTTTTGCTTTTAATTTTCCATATCAAGACTTCGCTGTATATTTTACATTTCATTATTATCTAATTTCATTTAATTTGAGCCTGAATCTGCAGTTCTCCGGCGCAGCCATTCCCGTCGCAATAGGTGCGGACGACTCGGCGCGTGGCGGCGGACATTGAGATATCTCTAACCGCAAAATACAGTTACAAACCAGTGGCTCACCGCGCCTGATGGTAGCAACCCACGCGGTAGTAATACGCGAATACCTGAAATTTAGCGACTTGCTCGACGGCACGCGAAGCTCACGCCGTCCCATGGGTTCTCCTACCCCATCGGCATCCCCAGGACCCTTAGGCCGCTGTAACATTCTGCATCGACGCTACTTACTGCCGCACGGCGCTGGTATATATCGTGGCTCTGCGCGGGTGATGCAAACGGCGATAGAGAATGGGAACCGGGTTAGTATATGGCCCGGTACTAGTGATTTCAGGTAGGATGGGGGGGCCTAGCGGAGAGAGGAAGCAGGCAGGACTGCGTGTGGTGTACAGCAACCAGGTGGATCGCACGATGATAGAAATGGGGACCTTTCGGAGGGTATACATATGAAATTGTAGGTTGTATCTTTATCGCCAGAGAACACACTAGTGACTGAGCCACTGATTATAGTCATCGCGGCGGGAAAATTCCCGGGCAGAGCGCAACAATTCGATGCCAGTAGGCAATCCGTCGGTTTGATTCTGCGATATTGCTATGGTATAAGCGTACAGCTTTCCCGCGTACACTTTTCAAAAGCCCATATCCCAAGCTTGAATAAACAACAAAGCAGCACGATAATCCAAAGCTAAACCACTTTTCCCCCGCTCTATTCCCGGTAACCAAAGCCAACCCGTTTCCCTCCTTGCTTTTTTTTTTTTTTTTAAAAAAAAATAGATTTCCCTTCCTTAAAACTTTCCCCTCCCAGCAAATCCAAAAAACTCGTCTACGGCATCGCATATATTTTTCGGCCCTCCTACCTTGCCAGACAACAGGCCCTCTTCTGCTGAAAACCCCGTCCCAGCAGCCCACACCTGATTCTCGCCGCTACAGTACTACTGCAACAGCTCCTTCACCTTCGCTGCAAGCTCATCCGCCTCCCCCTTCGTTCCAGCCTCCGCATACACCCGCACCACATTCTCCGTGCCACTAGGTCGCACAAAGCTCCTCGCGCTGCTATACTTCCTAACCAATTCATTAATCCGGTCCTGTAGACCCTCCGGCTCGACCAGCTTACGCTCCGCATCCGTCGTCTTATACACATTGCGGTCTCGCACCTCTGCCTTCTCCAGCCGGTTTGGAAGGTCTGTGTAGCAAGCATCCCAATCCGCTGGAGTCCATGCCTTATGCGCCAGAATCACCTCAACCAGCAAGAGGTCCGACAAAGCGTCGCCGACGGTCTGGTTGATCAGCTCCGTGAGTGCCTTTAACGAGGCTAGCGCGGACTGTTCGGCGGGGATCTTGGGTTCGTGGTGTTCAATGCGGTCGAGAGCGTCTGGGGAGAAGAGGACGGTACCATGGCCGTTGGCTTCAAAGTAGACGCCGCAGTCATATGCTAGCGCTGCGTGGTGGAGGTGCTTGACGCCGGTAGGGGTGCAGACGACGGGGAGGCCGAGTTGCTTTTCGATGTATTTTGTGGAAGAGCCGTTTGCGTATGCGGTTTGGACGACGCCAAGGTTGAAGGAGGAGATGCCGCTTGCGCGGACGAGGTCGACGATGAAAGATGCTGCGAGAGTAGCAATCTTGTCGCCGTCGAGAAGGTGAAAGACGTTGGAGCGGTCGACGTAGTAGTATACGATGCGGTCTGCGTCGCCGTCGAAGGAGGCGTAGCGGGCCAGAGGCTCGACGTCGGCTGAGGGGGGTAGCCGCTGGTTCGTCTTGACGTAGTCGGCGCCGCACTACGGGAAGAGTAAGATAGTTATTCAGGGGGATAGGGGGGGCAGGGGTATTTAGTACCTGGGAGTTTAGTTTGGAGAAGGTCTCGGTGTCATCGTTTTTGACGATGATATCGATAACACCCTTCGGCAAGTACTTGGCCAGCTCGTGTAGCTTCGGGCCGCCGACACCATTGGCGCAATCGACGGTGATATGACCGTTGGATTTACCGGCCATAAGCTGGCTGAACGCTGCCGAAAGCTTCTTGTAGTACCCGTCGAGGGTCGGCTCGCCGTAGGCGTTAGAGGAACCCTGGGTATTCAGGCAGCGGACGATATAGTGCAGCTGGGGGGTCGTGACAGCGCCGTAGTCCGTCGAGTCGGCCCCCAGCGCGTCAAGGGCATCCTTAAGGGCCTTGACGAGAGCAGGGCTGGACTCTCGAGTGTCACAGCCGTAGATGACGCGAGCTTTCACGTGTGATTTGATCGAAAAGTCCTGCTCGAGTTTGGTATATATTTCGTAGACCTCGTCGTGGGAAGCGGCATTGGCAAGGCTGGTGGCGTGAGTTTCCCAGCTTGACTCGAGCATTTCGCCCTGTTACACGACTTAGAACGATACTAAATTATAGCATTGCGGACCTCTAAGAGCCATAGATAGAATTGCTCACCAATGGATCAATCAGCTTGACGCCATTGTCGGCCGGCGGATTATGGGACGCTGTGATCATAACCCCAATCACGTCGCCATTGCGAAACCGCGAACGGAGAGCGGCGAGTAAGCCGACGCGAAAGACGACCGACGGCAGGAGATCGCTGGGTCAATTGTCAATTGGCACATCCTAGCAGCATATATGAAGATAGTTTGATTAAGACGTACGCTTTCATACGAAACTATCATTGGGTTAGCTTAATCTATGACGTGGGGAGCGGGGTGAACGTACCCCCGCGGTGCCATATTGGAAGGTTTGTGCAGGCTTCGGATAGCCCGACGAAGCGGCGACAACTGCGTCCTTGGACATGGTGGTATACTCTATTGGATTTGTACTGCACTGTAGAAGTCTGATTCCGGCCGCAATGGTTGCTGGGTGCAAGGGAAAGTGGTAATTATGGTGATGAGAATGCGGATTCCAGGGTCGAGGCGGGGCGTAGACGCTTTTATAGTTGGGCAGCATGAATTCTATTTATACGCTTTGTGGAATGCCCAGCTACTGAACACGGCCAACGTCAATGCGGCTAGCCCGCATCGCGACATCGCCCCACCGCCAACCGGAAGATGTCTCCACCGCATCACTCTTTCCTCATCCTCCGGTAGAAGACAATGTCCTACGAAGTCCTCATCTTTGGCGCCGGTGCCGTCGGCGCCTTCTACGGCTCGATCCTCGCCAAAGGCGGGGTCCCCGCCTCCGTCGTCTGCCGTTCAAACTACGCCGCCGTCAAGGCCAACGGCTTCGCGATTACCTCCCCGCAGTTCGGCTCTTACGGTTGGAAGCCCTCGCGAGTCTTCTCTTCCGCTGCGGACGCCGTCGCAGCCAATGTACACTGGTCGTACATTGTTGTGAGCACCAAAGCCCTACCAGACGTCTCCGACGACTCGGTGCTGCTCGAAGGTCTGGTGTCCAAGGGGACCGCTATCGTGCTCATCCAGAACGGTCTGGGCGTCGAAGAGCCCTACCGCAAACGATTCCCGCAGGCTGCCGTCCTCTCTGCCGTCACCGTCATTTCTGCCGCGCAACCGTCCCACGGGAACATTGCACATAACCGATGGACACGCATCCACATCGGCCCGTACATCCCAGAGGTCGTCGCCGCCGCTGAAGAGGAAACCCACGCGGCGACTCTTCAAACGCGTGAATTTGCACAACTGCTGACCACGGGCGGGATCACGGATGCGGCGGCCTACTCTCATCGCAAGCTGCAGCAAGTCCGATGGCACAAGATTGCTATCAACGCGTCCTTCAACCCTTCCTCCGTGCTGAGTAACGGAGCCTCCAACCGCGCTATGTCAGAGGACCCAGATATGGTCGAACATGTCAAGGGCGTGATGGAGGAGGTTCTAACTACCGCCCCGAAGGTGCTGGGCGCCCCGTTCCCGCCGGATTTCGCGGATGCGGACACCATCGTCAATTCCACACGTAAAAACGTTAGCGGCAGCCGCCCGAGCATGTGGGCGGACTGGGAAGCTGGGCGGCCGATGGAAATCGAGGTAATACTGGGGAATCCAACACGGATAGCGCGGGAGAAAGGGCTGGAGATGCCGCGGATGCAGAGTCTGTACGCGATGGTCAAGATGGCGCAGGTGAATCGCGACCGTCTGAAGAAGAGCCAGAGCCGACTTTAGGCCGTTAGGTTAGAGCGAGGTCTTTTGCTGGTAGGTCTTATATCCTTTCTTTGCTTTATCTGTGATCACGTTATTTTGCACGACATGACACCCCGCACGGTTATGATGAAGGACGCTGGGGCCATATGAGGTCTGTGGACCACTGCTTCAACGCCAGCTAGTAAAGAAACATAATTTGACCAATTGACCGATTTCTGAACCGCACCGCATGTCACGTTCCTCCCTTTATGCTGCTGCTAGGGCAGCATCCCAACACTAGCTTAACGGCCTGATGAGGGGTTCGCTAACGGTTTGAAAGAACGCCGAAGCAATATAGAATGCAGCTATCGGAGTATCAGTCACATCACTTCATGGCAGCCATCCGGCCAGTCAGCTAACTAGAAGTGGCTACCTCTACGAACCCAACTTACGCCATTATTTCCAACGGAACAAGCGTTCCACATGTAGCATATATATTTAATTGTTTGGCCATCCGGCGAAGTTACTACTAGAATGCACAACTTAGCGGTGTATATTATTGTTCTGATATTTGCAGCAACTTATTTTGTCTGAACGCAGCTGTCGCATTTTAGAGTTTATGGAGCTCAGCCTTCCTTAGTTATCGGTGCTCAGTTCAAGGAGGCGTCCAATACTGAGTGGTAAATCTTTTGGTTTCGGGCCCCGAGAGCAGGTAAATCTTAGCCTATTTTATTCACATGTTCTCGTATTCATGCGCAGCTTGCTGTTGGCTCGTAACTTACTAGCACTTGCTATAGGAATCCGAAAAGAAAGGAAGCTGGAATAAAGTAGGAAACCATTTATCAAGGTAAAGAGTCGAGTGTACAGGCAGCCGAATGATCTATTTAATATATCAAGCTTGCAAAAGATGACGCAGCGCAACCGCAGCGCAGGGTAACTTTATGCTTCAAAGTACGCGTGTATCCCGGTGTACAGTTCATATTTTATACTATATACGCGACCACACGACGGCCAGGCTACCAATGAACGAACGTCGGACCCCTCAATAGCGGTGCACCCGCAACAGCAGAGCCTCGTCGCCTAGCGCAGGCAGCAGGAACCCGGCAGTTAACCCAGCTTCACCGTCCTAATATAGCGTCCCCGAGACTGACGAGTCATAATCATCCGGACGGAGACCCTCTTACCCACCTAACACCCACGCTACAGCCAGCAGGAAAACGGGTTAATCTGGGGCGTCTGGGGAAGGCTGACAGATTGCAGAACACTTGGCGATCGGGGGTTGGGGGATATATAAGGCTGGTGGAGATCCTGTCAATGGGTTTCTCCGGCTCCTCGAATATTCCCGCCTGCACTGTTTTTCGATTTTATCTTCGGTATTGTGCGGCCCTTAATTTAAAACAAAACGAGTATCAGGCAGGCGGCTGAATTCTCACGGGCAAAAGCGATAAAGTGAGCTCGGTTACACAAAACGGCCGGCGCAACACAACAACACCAAAAAGGGAACACCAACACCAACACCAAGATTCAAATTCGAGGTCGAGATATACATCTCAATTGAGACGGAGAAAGCAAGATGCACTTCGCCTACTACAAGCTCTCCACCTCACCCAACCCACGCGTCCAGCGCTTCTACACCGCCTACATAACCCTGTACATCGTCCTCCAGCTCTATGGCTTCACCGCAATCATCTACCACGCCCGAGCCATGACATTCAACAACGGACCCGATGTCTCGTTCTTCTTCCACGCCATCCTCGTCTGGCTCACCACCATCAGCAATATTTTACGACTGGTCGCACATATCAACGCCAACAATTTCGATGAATACATGCAAAAGACATTTCAGGCTGGGAAATTCGATTCCTTTATTGCTGCTGTTTGGTCGCTGCCATACATACTTGTCCCGTTTGCTATATTCGGTGACTATGAGTATGTTGGTGTCGCGTACCTTATACCCATACCGATGATGTAAGTTTCCTCCCACTCCTATATCCTCTTCGTACTTGCATATAGATGTGTATATATATATCTCTACGGGCTAAGGTGATGTATATATAAGAGTCCGAGTATTAATAACAGAAACACTGCTAACTCTAATATGTAATTAAAATGAATAGTTTGGGTTTCGCCACTGCCCGCTACCTGCACAAGCGCACCGACCAAGAATACCGCATCGGTGGTGGCTACGACAAGCTCGCGCAGGACGAGGGCGACATAGAGGGCAGTGCTTCCGCCGGCGGCAGGGATAGCGCAGACATTGACTTGCCGGAGTACGAGGCTGTGCAGCGAGATCGACAATAGACGTGCTAAGAGAGGGGGGGATTCAAAAATGAGGCGCCCTCATTTTACGACCAGCTGTTCTGGTTTTACTAATTCCTATGGGGAATATAAATATCTTGATGAGGAAGTGTTTTATACGGTGGCGTTTCAGTATCATGGTTGGAATTGTTAGAGTTTGTTACATTATTTTTTTTTGACTTCCGTGCTTTTCTTTTCTGCTAGACATTAGGATTGCGGTGCTAGTTTCACCCAAAGCTGAATAAAAAAATAAACGGTGCATCACGCACATATAATAATAATAAAATATATATCCGTAGCCAAGGACGAGCGAGGAACACAGACTCGTTACCGGGCTGTGAAGGTTATCGCAAGACACAAGTTTAGTAACAAGACTGCCCGAAACGGAGCACCTACCCGAAAAACGGTCCGGTATCGAAACAATGGAAGGCCCCGACGTGTGAGTTCTGCTTAGCTCTGATTCATGCGAAACTCACCTACTGCTTCCACATGGATATCGGATGAGGTCATAACTATCCGTTATTCGTTCCCGTCCTACCTTTCCACGTTGCTGTCTATATAAACCCCTCCCCGACGCTGGTGAATGCAACCTCTCAGCATTGCAAAATATAGAGTCAAGCACAAGTTACATTTGCAGATAGAAAATCAGCTCTTCCTTCGTTCTTCCAACTCTAGCCTTTCGTTTATATACGCGAACATTTTCGTACTCGCCATCAAACCAACCATCTTAAAGTCGAACCTCAAATCGCAAAAATGAAGGCTACTACCATCATCGCTCTCGCCGCCGGCCTAGCTGCCCCGCTGGTCGCTGCCCAGTCTCTTATCGCTCCTCCCGATTGCGCTGTAAGTACTCAGCTCCCTTTCAAGTACAAGAAGCTTGACTCTAAAGCCAAGATTCGATTCGATTCGCATATACATTTCCATCACAACCGCTAGGTTATAACATTATTCGAATGCTAACCTCCCAATCCTCATTTCCGTTATAGGTCAAATGCCTTACCCAAGCCATCCCGAAATCTGGATGCACAGACAGCACCAACTACGGATGTCTTTGCCGGTCCAGCGCCTTCACCTCGGATTTTATGCCCTGCATTTCGAGCTCCTGCAGCGGCGCGGACCTCCAAACTGCAAAGAGCGCCGTCGCAGCCTTCTGCGCCACCGCCGGCGTCAATGTGACAGTTGCCGCACCAAGCTCATCGACCACCAGCGGTAGCCCTACTGTAGCCCCTGCACCCGGGCTTCCCGCAAATAGCTCCGTTAGCTCGCGGCCTCCTTCCGCCTCGTCCGCTGCGGGTCGAAGTGCCGCTGCTTTCTACGGAATTGGTGGTGTTCTTACTCTTGCCTTTGCTCTTTTGTAGACTAGAAATGGGAAATAATTGAATGGGCGTCTGGATTGCATTATGTGGATTATTCTAGTTTTTTTTGTATGCTATTGCTAAGATGAGCCGCACGCGCACTCCAACCGATTATGTTCAATGATGATTTTTTATCTTCTACAATACCTTTTTTTTTAGAGAGAGAGAGTGTGTGTGAAAGGGTGAGAGGAAGAGACTCTTGGAAGGCCGCTTTGAGGTCTCGGTTCATCTCGAAACGACCTGCTACAGATCTAAGAACATCGTTGGGGGGCTGAGCTGGATGGTTCTAGAATTCTAAGACCCCGATGAAGCATAGGCTTGGGTCTCAACGCGAGATTCGATTTTTGAGACTACGCCTCATTCGGAAGCCCGAATATCCTTTCCAGGACAGTCACATAACTGAATTTTTTGTCTGGAAGCCCACCAAAGCTAGAGAGACAAATTATAGAACTGCTCCTGGGGTTTGCACACATTAGTAAAATTACACGAGCATATGATAATTTATCATAAATACCTAAGTATCAGCTGCCGAGTAAATGAATGAGTTCAAACGTGACAGACAACAGGAGCTAAGAATGTCCCAAATAAATAAGACACAGCTGCACCATCGGTGTTCACCTGGCACCATGAGATTATGACGTCTTGTCTACTAGTAACAGCCTTTCGATACCTTTTGCACTTGCCGTAAATATTAATTGGTGGTGAGATAAGAGCTTTTAGAATTAATTCAAAAGTCTATAGGTACTGTACTGGGGATGAAAGACAATGACCGCTCCAATGACGTCGCGTCACGCATTACATTACACCCGCACCTGAACCTCGCAATAGCAGGCAAGCAAGCGTATTAAATAGGTAGGAAAAATAAATAAATGAGATGATGCAAAAATAAAAAAGGGTGTGGAAAGTAGTACTAAATGGATAGATGGGTGCATGCATACGCGAGTATTAGTATATTTGCAGAAGATGCAGGGGAAACCCCGAATGAAGAAAAAAAGAAGAAGAAAAAGAAAAAAAAGAGGCAAAAAGATAAAAATAAAAATAAAAAAAATAAATATTAGAGCTTAAAGGGATCATAAAAAAGTTTTACAAAACCAGGCTATAGATTACAACATGTTAGTCGAATGAAATTCAACGCCAGTCGACGCCGTACGTCCGTCCGTCCCGTCCCGTCCCGTTCTTGGTCCTCCGAGGGTCGCTGTAGCCGTCCCCGGGCGGCCCTTACCTAACTACTGATACTCTCGCTCTCGCTCTCTCTCTGCAGAAATACTAGGAGGAAAATGTCTATCCGATAGATGCACTGCTGTCATTAGTTCATGATGTGTTGTTGTTTTTTAATGTTATTGGCTCTTTTTTCTTTTCTTTGGTAATTCGGTTACAATCCCCTAAGAGTCGCGTTTCGGGACTTCGCCATGGAAGCTAGGGTCGCGGATCATAGGATTGCCGAGTGTGCGACGAGCGACAGGCGATACCGCGGTTCCTGGAGCATGTTAGCTGGGAGTCGGGAAATTACGGGGTGTTGATGTAAAGGACATACGCATGTGTCGCCAGTCGCCGTCCGGCGAGGCTCTGGGGTTGCCGCCACCACTGGTGAGGACGGATAGGCCGCCTAGGATGCTGCTAAGGCCGCCATCGCTGGCGTCACTCGGGTTCCGTCGGTGGGAGTTGCCGCCGGCAGCATTCGGGGAGCGTGGGTGCAGAGGCTGAGGGCGAGGAAAGCTGCTACTGCTGGGAGAAGAGGTGCTTGGTGGAGCATTTATGGTGGAGGACGAGGCGGATGTCGGACGGACGATTTTGAAGAGTTCTTCGAGGACATCTTTGGAAGGGCTGTAGGAGAAACGGGTTACTAGCTGTTAGGTATACTGGATATTTTCCGGTAGATAAATGGAATAGAGCGAGCGTACTTGTAGATTATTTTGGAGTCGATGAGTTCTTCCGAGATGCCGGTGGAAGCGACGGAGCTGCGGCGAGTGGCCGAGACGGGCGGTTGCTGGGGGTTCTCCTTGTTGCTGTCGATGGGGAGGATGGCGTCCGAGTCGTAGAGAAAGACTGGGCGAGAGAACTGAGGGCGATACATGGGGATTCGCATAGGACGGGGAGCGAAGACGGAGATGCCGGGGGAAGAAGGAGGTCGAGGAGGCGGGGTGGGAGAGGTTGTGGAGGAGTGCTGGGATGGCGAAGGCGAGGTAGCGAAGACGGGAGTTGGGCGGGGCGACGGGCTGGAAGCGGTAGCCATGATGAAGGAGAAGGATAAGAAGTGTATGTCAATATGGTAATTGGATTAAGTTTTGTGAAAGCAGTGTAGTTTTGAGTGAGCGTGGATGTGGTAAAGTTAAAGTTGAAGTTGAAGTTGAAGTTGAAGGTAAAAGTTGACGATGCAAAGGGTAAGTAAGTTTAGTAAGAGAAGCGGAGGAGTGGAGCAGGCAGAGCAGCGTTGAGGTCAGCGGCTAGCGTGGCGGTTTAAATAGCAGCTGTCAGTTTACGTTTGAGGAAGTAGCAGCAGACAGACAGACAGACAGCTCAGGGGCAAATTAATATTAGAAGTAGCAGCAACAGCACCAGCGCAGGAAGAGGTATCTTGACACTGTTCTTCTACGCTGCCTGTTCCAGCTTTGACGTGGATTTGAGTGATTGAATCAAATCAATCGACAGGAACGGCGGCATGCCATTCTGCAATATGTGGCATGACGGGAGCAGCCAGCAGCAGCCAGCAGCGGCCAGCAGCGGCCAGCTGTTGGAATGCGAATGGCTCGGCCCAGAAACGTCGCCCGATCGGGACATCACGTGACTAAGCTGAAAAGTGTTGCAGATGCGCGCATTGTGCGTTGTGATGCAACACACCGTCAGACAGTCGACCCTCCGTTCAGCTCGTTGCGGCTTTTGTGCCTTAGCGTCTGGGAACCCACCCAATCGAACCCGGCTGGCTGCCCGCCGCTAACTGTCTTTGGCTTAGCACCTGGCGCCTTCTCCAGGAACTGAATAAACCTCCCCCCCGGGACTGTGTATGATGATATGTCAAATGTGACTGTGACTGCAAACTGCATCTACACAAAACGCACCTGTCCTCTTTCTATCGCTAGCTTATGAAGCCTTAAGTAATTATTAATATAAGGTCATCCATCCGGCACTATTCTCTCACGGAATCCGCTCCCGTAGACCGACGGCATGGCGCATATAAGGCCACTCCCTCTCCCTCCTCCTCCTCCTCATCCTCGTCCTCTCCCTTCTCAACCTCAACCTCAACCTCATCTCCATCTTCATCTCCATCCTTGCCATAGCCCCCGTTCCTTGTCCTACATCAACGGTCCCGCTGATTTGTCAGGCGCCCATCTCGTTCCTGGCGGTTCCATCACACAATCGTCGCAATTTAAGCTTTCCAACAAGCTTCCTAGATTCGATCTAGCTTCATCTCTGCCACGTGCATCGCTACACAGATCGCTGCCTGCGATCCCTCTTCTGCCTATTCCAAATATCGCCATCCATCTCGATACTCTTTTGCATCTCTTGTCTGTCGCCGAGAGGCCATTGCTGCTAATCTGCTATAAGGCCTCCAAGGCTCCCTTCAATAGGTTGGTCCGTCGTCCTTTGATACCCACATCAAACCCTACACTATACCTTACATATATACCTAGTAGGAATATGTTTATATAAACTTCGCTAACTCGTTCAATATGCATCCAGTCCGCTCCTCTTCTTCTTCATCCTCACACTCCTCCTTCTCCTACAAAATGTCCTCCATCACGCTCAGGGACACGAGCAGAGACGTCAAGACGACAGTGTTCATCTCAAACATCCACTGTCCAACCTGCCTCACCCTTATTCAGTCCACCCTCGCTACCCTCCACCCGCAGCCCTTCTCCCACTCCGCCTCCATCCTCTCTAACCGCGTCGAGATCTTCCATTCCCCTCGCCTATATCCTCAGACGATCATAAAAGCTCTCTACCTCGCCGGTTTTGACATTGAGTCCTGCCTCTCCGGCGACGAGGAAAATGCGATCGCCGTCTCCCTAGATTCGCCTAGGAAGTCTCATTACTTCCTTGAAGGCCTCGGCGGCTCATTTTTCAGCCGTTTCGGAACCGAGAGGAGGAAGCGTCATGACGAGGTATGTGGGCGATGTCGCATCGAGAAACTGGCTAGTGCCTCTCCCTCTGTCGCTTCTCCGACAGGATCCACCACTGCCATCGTTACTCCCCTGCGCAATCGCCGACTCTTCGGCGACGCCCACGCCTCAACCACAACTTCAGGCGCTGCTAGCCCTGTCCTAGAACGCCACGAAGCGCCTCTTGAAAGTGTGATCGTCGACGACAGCTCTACTGATTGCAAATGGCTTGCCACACTTTCCATCCAGGGGATGACCTGCTCTGCCTGCGTCAACTCTATCCGTCAGGGCCTGCAGAGACACACCTTTATCGAGAAAGCCGAGGTCAGCGCCCTAACTCACAGTGGCACCATCGTCTTCTTCAGCAAGCCCAATATTGACACCATCATCGAAACTATCGAGGACGGCGGCTTCGATGCCGAAGTCGTCGACCTCAACCCCTTTGACGCTGACCAGTTCGAGTCCCACGAGCGCACGATGACCCTTCACATTGACGGCCTCCACTGCCCAAACTGCCCTCCTCGTGTGATGCAAGCCATTGAATCTTTTGCCGCCTCGCAGATTACCATCATCAAACCGATAACGTCCCCCAATCAACCCGAGGTGACCATCAAGTACACACCGCAGCCGGACATTACCGCACGAAAGCTCATCGAAAAGATCGAAGCCCTCGATGCTACGTTTAAAGTCACTATCAAGCCGGTGCAGTCTCTCGAAGATCGCAGCGCCCTCGTACATAAGGCCGAGGTACGCCGATTGGCGCTTCGTCTGGCACTATGTGTCATCTGCGCCATCCCGGCATTCATCATTGGCATTGTTTTCATGGCGCTCCTGCCCAAGGATAATCGTTATCGCCTGTGGGCAGAGAAACCATTATGGCGTGGCAATGTGACCGTAGCGGAATGGTCGTTAATGATTGTGTCGACCCCCGTGTACTTTTTCGCGGCAGACTTATTCCACGTACGCGCGCTGTCGGAACTGCGGGGACTATGGAGTCGTAAGAATCCAAAGCCGGTCTGGATGAAGTTTCTAAAATTTGGCAGTATGAATTTACTGGTAAGTAAAAATAACCGATAGTAGGAAGAATCCATCTTTCGCTAGAAACTGTAGCTAATAACTGTGTAGATGTCGCTTGGAACTACGGTGGCGTATTTTGCATCCATCGCACTGCTAGCTATCAGCGCTGCGCAGAAGCCGGATATGCAAACCGCAATGTCGAGCGAGTCTCACGCAACCTACTTTGATGCTGTGGTGTTTCTAACCATGTTTCTCATCTTCGGTAAGCTAACAAGAAATCCGGGCTGCATATTCTAACTCTGAAGTATCATTCTAACGCCATTGTTGCAGGCCGTTTATTGGAATCATACAGTAAAGCCAAGTCGGCAAACGCCGTCAGTCTGCTAGGAGACCTTCGGCCCAAAGAAGCCAAACTGATCACTCGCTCTTCATCCGAACCAACACAGACCGAGACGCAGACCGTCTCCGTTGAGTTGCTAGAAGTTGGCGACCACGTCCTTGTCCCGCACGGGCAATCACCCCCGCTAGACGGCAGCGTTGTCAGTGGATCTGGGCAGTTCGACGAGTCTGCCTTGACGGGCGAGTCTCGCCTTGTGACTAAGGCCGTTGGCGAAGATGTCTTTGCTGGAACGGTCAACCAAGGCCGGCCTGTCATCGTTGAAATAAAGAGTATTTCTGGCCGGTCTATGCTGGACAACATTGTACGCATCGTGCGGGAGGGACAGGTGCAGCGCGCCCCGCTGGAGAGGGTGGCCGACTTGGTGACAGGGTACTTTGTGCCCGTAGTGTCGTACCTGGCAGTTCTCACATGGGTTATATGGTTGTCACTGGGTTACGGCGGCGCTTTGCCTGCTGAGTGGTTGGAAGGTAATCAAGGAGGATGGGCTCTGTGGAGTATGAGCTTTGCAATTGCAGTGTTTGTGATTGCGTGTCCCTGCGGCATTGGGCTTGCAGCTCCCACAGCGCTGTTTATCGGGACTGGACTGGCAGCAAGGTACGGAGTGCTCGCGAAAGGCGGTGGAGAGGCGTTCCAGGAGGCTAGTTGGGTGGATGCTGTGGTATTCGATAAGACGGGAACGCTTACTGTTGGTGGTGAACCTGAGGTTGTCGATGAAGTCATCGCCGATTGCAGTGATGATGAGAAGGGCGAAGAGTGGCGTAGAGTAGTCCTGGGGATAGCAGAGGGGTTGGAGATCGCGAGTGGGCATCCACTGGCAAAGGCGGTTGTCAAGCACGCACAAGCCGGAGGGTATGCTGCACTGGAACGGATCAACGTTGAGGAAGTACCCGGTCGCGGAATTTTCGGCATGTTCAAACTGGGGGACGAGGAGTTCGAGGCTTATATTGGCAATGAGGCGTTCATGGCGGAAAAGAAGGTGGGCGTCGATGATGACATGCGCGTCGGCCTGGATGAGTGGAAAATGCAGGCGAAGAGCGTGATCATCCTCGCCGCGCACAGAGTTACACCACTATCAACCCCTTCGTCTACTCCAACGCTTAAACTCACGGATACGCCGACGGTGCTAGCCTACTTTTCCGTGGCGGATGCCATACGCGCTGAAGCACCCTTTGTCATCTCCGAGCTCGGAAAGATGGGAATCAACGTCTACATGATTACAGGAGATAATGCTACTACTGCCGCTGCAGTCGCACGCACGGTGGGCATCCCCTCCGCTAATGTGATTGCAGGAGTCCTGCCGCACGAGAAGGCGGAACGCGTCAAGTATCTACAGCAGACGGCAGCACCGCGACGACGTAGCAAGTGGTTTTCAATTTTCCGTCGCAGTCGAGGGAACGGATCCAACAACAGCAACAACAAGAATTCGAGACCGCGTGTAGCAATGGTGGGAGATGGGATCAATGATTCTCCGGCACTTGTGACCGCGGACGTTGGTATCGCGATTGGGTCTGGTGCAGATGTAGCGCTTGCTAGCGCGAGTTTTATACTGCTGAGGGAGGATCTTCGGCAGGTGCTGTTGCTGTTGAGGTTGGCGGAGAAGGTTATTCGGCGGGTGAAGTTTAATTTCTTCTGGGCGGGGATATATAATGCTATCGGGGTGCCTATTGCTGCGGGGGCGCTGTATGCGTACCATCGGACGCGGCTAGATCCTAGCTGGGCGGCGTTGGCGATGGCGGGTAGCAGTGTGAGCGTCGTCGGGAGCAGTTTGCTGTTGAGGAGTCGGTTGCCCGGAGTTGGGTTTCGGGTGAAGGAAGAGTGGAGGGCGTAGATAGGATTTACATGGGTACTTTTTATGTTTGTATTTAGCGTTCACCAGACTTGTTTCTTGTTGCATATGCGGTTTAATTTGTGATTGGATAGAGCGAGAGGAAAGGGAGCAGTCAGCCAATAGCCAGCAGACGGCGGACTGCGAACTGCTGCATCGTGTTGATGGTTCGTGATGTTGCATTTTGCGCGTTGTGGTTACACTAAAGTTTCATGCACCCTTGTTCTTGTCGTCCAGTGGGGTTTCTTCCAGTGGACGGGAAAAAAAATTTGGATGGTACACGTCTGGCACGAAACCAGCTGAAAATTGATGCACTTGTTCTTGGATACTTACATATAACTGAATGGTTCACAAGTAGGGTTGCATTTGCGTGTATGCTCACGTTTTGTTTCCTACATCTTGGCCGGAAACCCAAGATCTTAAGAGCGCTGGGGACGATATCTAAACTACCCGACCTTCAGGCCGGCTAATCCCAATCATGCAGTGCCGCAGGTTAACGGGTTGGGGACCCCTGCGACAGTTCTGGGATCGGTGAGTGGGGCCCCACCCACGTCGCTAATCTGGGGGTCCGAAGGGCAGCGTCCCCGAGACTAGGGTTAGCTAGGGGGGGGGGGGTTCTGAATCTGAGGGTTCTGATTCTAGGTCTAGATTTTGGGGATGGCCCCCACTGTGGATATACCCTTGGTAGGTCGTTGGATGGATGGATTTTGCAGCTAACATGAGAGCGTTAGGGGGGTGAATTTCGTGTGCATTTGCATGTGCATATGGTGATGCTATGCATACATCTGGCGACCTATTGTTCTTTGTCTTTTTTTCTGGGAGGTTTGCGGTTCGGCAGACGGAACGGCAGAAGCCAGGACGATAAACACTATACAAGAGATAAGTACTTCTCTAGTACTTGGCTAGAATTCGGGTGTGTCAGCCGGCCGGTCGATATTAAAGGTTATAATTAATATTGATTGCTGATTGCAGGGTAAATTTATAACCGGGTTAGGCACCGAAGGATTTTTGTATGTATCCCGGAGTCTTAGTTTTCTATTTTAAGTTTCGAGGGGAGGAGGGGAAGTGTCTGGTTCGCTTTGATTGCTCGTGAACTTGCTGTTCAACTGGCGTCTGGGGGGGTTGAAGACGAGTGAGCGAGCGAGCGGGTGGGGTTGGAGGGTTTTCAAGGGATGCATGTCGGGACTAACGGTCTCAGTTCGCGCACAGATAGAGCATCGTCGAATAGAAGCGTCAAAGCTAGGAAAATTAAGTAGCTCGTGTCTTTCTTTCTTAAATACCCTTGGTTGCTTGCTTTGCCTATGTTACTAGGTGTTTGATTGATTTTATTGGCCTATTTGGATATTATGTCATCTTAGGAGATGCCGATATCGAGATCCGGATCGGAGTAATAGAAAACGGCGTGCGTGCAGTGAGTTGGGTTGCGGTCTCGACCTCAACACCGTTCCTCAATTGCAATTCGCTTATGCACAAAACACTATTGGTGACGACTGCAAGCTGGTAGATATGCATGTACACTGCACTAACTCGCCGGACAAAAAGACATGTTGCTGGCACGCGGGTTCCACCTGGCCCGCGAACCGGCGGGAATGCCGGCCTCCCGGCGAACTCGTAACGGTGCCGTTACGTTAGAAAGAAAAAGAGTTTGTCAAAGGACCTGAAGTTGAGCATTTTCGTCGTACTGGTTGAACTATGTGGGTTAGCGCGAGCGAAGCGAGGGGGTGGATATTGTAAAGGAATGTAAGATAATCGAAGAGATCAGGAGGAGGAGCAAAAAAGGAGGGGGAAAGTGGAGTCGAGACCCTCTTCCGAACCCCCTCCTTGCCTCGAAGGGAGTGGTGTGATATCTATCGAGGTATCCTATCACGATAATATTATAATATCGTTTTGAAGCTATACATATGGATATACACATACACATGTACATGGACGTGCGGGGGGCAAATACAGTCTCTTCTTCTTTTCTTCTTCTGCTTTTGCTTGCGAATTCAAATTCAAATATCAATCTTACTTAATTATTGCTCTCAACCCTGGCCCAGCTGGATTAAATCACTTTAAAGGGCGGCTTGTTCGTATTCTGTGCTGAAAATGGACATCTAGCTAGGCGAGCTACTTGCAATGCCGCAGCTGTAAGACTCGGACTTGCCCTAGATTCCTGCCGGGATCCTAAGATCGAGCCGTCCACTCGCGCGGGATTTTATCTAGCTTGTTGGGACCTAACTGCCTGCCTACTTGCTGCAGTTGCAGGGGACAGCTTGCATGGCATGTAAGTGCATGCAGCTATCGCTGGAATCTAGACGACGACATATCTGCAACAATCATCTGGGCTTACATTTGAAATATTAAATTCTGGTCTCGAGGCTACCTGAAATCAATCATATGTGTATTTACATGGTGCGTATGGCCGCTCGCCGACTGCTTGACGTTCTCTACCTACTCATACACATACACATACAAATACACCCCGCGCTGGCGAATATAGCCATTATTACTATAGTCGGACCCGCCGGACGGACCGTTGAATTGGGGGCGTCCTATAGCTATAGCGGTGGTTATATTGTATCATCGCCTCCAATTGATTGGCTTACGTAGGTTTTACATTTTTCTTATTCTCACATCTTGTCTTTCCCTCTAGGACCTTTTCGCCACTAAGCCCCTCTCTTGAATTTCTATTCGCCGGGTTGCATGTACATGTGTGTATATCTGCTACCGGATGCACGGAGCGGTTCAGCTTGATTGGAGAATTCCGATAACTTGATTCTGGTTTCTTGCTCGCTCGCTCGCTTCTTCTTCTGCTTCTGCCGGCCGGGTGTCCATGCGTGCATCTATTCACGTTGACAGCTAGCTAGACAGGCATCCAGATAGATTGGAAAAGTCTAATAAACTCTAGACCTCTGACAGCACGGTGATAGCCCTAGCTGGACCTATTCTCGAATTAACAAAGACTCCGAGTACGTATACGTCACCAGTATAGCATTCTCGCTTCCCTGTCGTTTCTCTTTTTTAATTCATCGATATATACAGGTAATTTACAGCACTTTTTTTTTTTTCTCAGAAAATCACACCTTCCTTCCTACCACGAGTGGCACGAGCATATGCATATCCGCAGAAGTATAGACAAAGATTATTGCAAAAAAGCAATCCGATAAACCCAAGAGCCAGCCCGGGACTTTTTTAGAATTTAAGCGGCGTGTTTCGCTACCGTAACGTTACGTTTCAAAGAAACGGCTCGGCTCAACGCCCGGGAATTATCGTGCGGTCTCAACGGAAAGTCAGCCAGTCGACTTGGCTACTACATACATTACGTCGCATCGAATCATAGGCCCACACGCCGACCCGCGGATCCGGCTCCGCTGGCTAGCTGCAGCTTGGGGGGGTTAACGGGTTGACTAGCCACGCTTAGCGAACTCGCTCGCCCGTTCGCTCGGTCGAGCTGATGCCACAGATTAGACTTTGGCCAGCCTCAGCCTCGACTCCTGGATGCCTACATGCCGTTCTGCAGGTTGTATACTAGCTGCTTCTTGCGTGTGGTAGTCTAGACGCTTGATAATAGAGGTTGCCTCTTTCTTTTTTTCTGCCTCCTCCTCGTCTATCACTCTACTGGCATCAAGACGAAAATTTAATCGGCGTTGAAACGAAAAATCTGGGCATTTTGTGCAATCTATGGAAGTGTGAGTACTGAGCATGTAAGAATTTGCATGACACGCCAAACATCAGAAACTAAAAAGTTTCAGCGTCCGCGACCCGAATATATACGGGTAGGAGATATCCGCCTTCTAGCTTCTTTCAACTCTGGTTCTTCAAGTCTGACTAACTGGCTAACTAGCCTTCCATCTACGATCTGGCATTTTATCAAGAGTCCGGTTAAGGACCGGACGGATCATCTTTTACCTCTCTCTCTTTCTCTCCCTCTACTTCATCCTATTATCCATCCCACTTGTTCATTTTCTATACATTTTTTTTTTTTTTTTTTTTTTTTCGTAGACGGTTACGATGAACTACTATAACATAACGCCTGAAGAGGCAATGGCTTCCAAGGTAAACCTGACCAAACTACTACTGCTCGCCGCCCACCAGGACTTTGTACTAGCGGCGGGCCTATTGCCAATCGTCATCCCAGAAGACATTTTCAGGTCGCAAGTCATCAATCCGAGTAAGTTTCTATAACTTCCCAACTTGATCTTTTCTTCCTCCCGTTGGGTCATACTTTAAGACCAATTGCTAGAACATTTATTGACGGTCTAGCAGACTACGTTCCACCAAACTTGCCTACCCGGCTATTAATACTAAGCTGGCTCTGCATCTTTGTGCCGCTGGTCTGCGTCGTGTTACGCTTCATTTCGCGGTTCGCAAGCGGGTCGGGCGTTGGAATAGACGACTGGTCCGCCGCCGCCGCATGGATCACATCGACGGCATTTGCGTCCACGTCGCTGTTCGCTGCTAAAGTAGGTGGTATCGGGCAGCACATATGGCTGCTCACAGACGAGGAGCTTAACCTAGGATATATGGTACGTCTACACAAACAACTTTAACAGCTTATCTTCTTTATTCCCGCGTCAGCACATATATTTATGTTTGTTTAGAAACTCATTCATTCTTCTATCTATGGTAGATTGGATATTACCATCAGATTGCATACGGCGTCGCCGCATTCTTCCTCCACGTCACCATCCTCTTCTTCTACGCGCGCATATTCCCCAAGGAAATCCTCGCGCGGAAGATTATTTATTTCTTCTTCGCCTTCCACATCATCTTCCTACCTGCGTATATAATAGTATCGGTGATTCAGTGCCTGCCTATACGGAGCGGGTACGACTTGCAGTTCCGATTGATCCTGGGCAGGAAGAACCGGTGTCTGGATCCCGTAAAGCAGGTTATCGGGCTGACCGTCATCGGGGTCGTTACTGACCTCATGTTATTCTTTGTACCGCTGCCAATGGTGTGGCGGTTACGACTGTCGAAGAGGAAGAAGGTTCTAGTTAGCCTTCTGTTTTTGCTGGGCGGTTTGTAAGTAGCGTTCAACCACCCATACATCCGTCTTATACATCCCTTATGCAAAAGTTTACCCTACTATTTTTTTTTCTTTTAATCATTTGCCTGTACCATTTACATGATAGCGAATACCAAATGGGGCACAGGTCGGTTGGTCGTTGCTAACACATGTGTGCTATTTTGCAGAGCATGCGTTGCCAACGGCGTCCGCCTCCACTACCTCCTTCGATTCTATGCATCCTTCGACCGCAGCTTCACCTCCATGATTGTTAACGCCCTCGGCCACGTCGAAATCGCACTAGGTTTGATCTGTGCCTGTCTGCCTATGATGCGCCAGGCCTTCCTCCTCATCCCCCATTCGCGAGCGTACAACGCCATAGCGAAGCGATTCGGCTGGAAGACGCGCAGCGGCGGCTTGCGCATCCAGAAAATCGTCAGCGGGTCGTCAAAGATCACTACTGCGGATGAGGGGACGGTGCTACAGGATTTCAACGGGGCAGGCCAAGAAAGCCCTCGGAGGGAGGCGTTCCTTAGTGGCGGTGCTGGTGTTGGTAGTAGTAGACCACTAGCGAATACTGCCGGATCCAGCACGACGAATATCGTGGCTGAGGGAAGTGAGAATAAGAATGGCAAGCAGCGGGAAAGAGTTACAGTCGAAGTTGCTATGGAAGCGTACGTTGAGCCCGATCGCGAGTCCGAGCCGGAGCTTGAGCCGCCAGTGTCCGCGTGGGTTCTGAGGCCGAACGGGCCGGTTTCTGGGCCGGTGAGGATACCGGTGGTCTATGATGCCAGGAAGCCGCCGCGACGGCCCGCGAGACCGTAGCTAATACTAACCATACATGAGACGGTTTGATAATGAGGCCTACGATTTCTTTGGATTGTTTTGTAAATATCTTTTCGTTATTTTTATTTACACGTTTGCTCACAAGCCAATAAACAAAATATATGTTTTGCCATCTACAATTCTTCCCATGAAAATCTTACTCTGAAAACAAAAGTTTAGCTTCCTCGGTCCACTACAAAAATGGGTCAGAAAGCTCGAGAAAATACACAATCCCGCTGCTCGTTCCCACAGCTACATTATTTCCAGAGACAGCTCCACATTTGGGCCTGTACTCCAAAGGAATCCAGATGGCATTATTTCCGCCATACTGAATCCATGAGCCTTCTATAGTAACGCAGTGTTGCGGATTTGGAGTTGCAGTACCCGGTTCGCGGATGTCAAGTGGGCCACTGTCTGTTTCAAGGAAATTCCCATCTGGTGAGAATGAATTGATATGGGTATCGGGATCCTCCAGCTGAATTTCCTTCAACTTCGCCCCAGAAGCTAGGTCCAACAGTATGATACCATTTTCCGACGCTGATGCTAGCTGCTGCCCATCCGGCGAGAATGCCAGAGAATCCACAGTATTGAGCCCCGCAGAAAGCCTTTGTATCAGTGATTTAGAGGTTATATCCCACAGTTCGATGTCGCCCACCTCTCTCCCGCAAGCTAACCGGTTGCCATCTGGAGAAAATGCTACTGCGTATACTTCACGCCCAAAACTTCCGATCGCTAGTCCGGAGGCTATATCCCACAAAAGTGCAGGCCAATCAGGCATCCCTGATGCCGAAGCTAACTTCTTCCCATCCGGTGAAGGTGCTAGCGAGATGGGGGCACCGACGTTATAGGCATCCAACCTTTTAGTCGGAGTCTCAGAGGTTAGATCCCAGATTTGAATCGCTTGATCATCCGTTCCAAATGCTACATGTTTCCCATCCGGGAGAAATGTCAACGGATAAACCGATCCAGTCAGCCCGGTGAGTGTTTTTATAGGTGCACCAGAAGCGGAATCCCATATGATAATCGTTTTATCGATCGACGCAGAAGCTAATTGCTTCCCATCTGGTGAGAAGGCTATTGCCCCGACGAGCTGGCCCTCGCGGTGGCCCCCAGGTGGCTGCCTTAGCGGCGGAGTGTTTAAATCCCATAATGTAATGTTTCCATCGTGTGATAAAGACATCAGCTGCTTCCCATTCGGTGAAAATGCAAGTTTTGATATCCAGTCCGTCCCGATGAGTTTCCACAGTAGCCATCCAGAGCTTCCGTCATGTAGCCCAATATGCTCCTTTCTTGATCGGGCGACCCATTTCCCATCTTGTGAAAATGCTACCATCTCAATTACGTTATCCCTTTCTGTATCTTCTTCCAATCCAGCAACCATATTAAAATCTGACTCGTACGTTTTTACTAATGCCCCTTCAACTGAGCCCCAGTGGTAAAGTTTTCTAGGATCAGGGATTCCCGGTACCGAAAGCGCAACCACCGACTGTCCTTCAGAAACGAATTCTGAGTATTGTCGGTTGCCAAATGCACGTTCATTTGGCATATCTATTGTTTGCAACAGCCCACCAGATGCTATATCCCACACTTTAATCGCGCCGCCGCCGCGCGAAGCCGATATTAATCGTGTTCCATCAGATGGGAATATGAATGAGTGTATATGAAGCCCAGGGGTATGGCCACTGAAGCTTCTGTTTAGTTGCCCTGAGCTCGTGTCCCATAAGTTCACAATCCCATCAAATGATGCTGAGGCCAACCATTTCCCATCTGGTGAGAATTGTGTTTGGCTTACCGAGCGCCCAAGTGATTGTAGCACCGCACCAGTAGTTGTATCCATCCATTCGACGGTATTAGACATTGGTACGGACAATACAAGCTGTTTTCCACCAGGCGATAATGTCACTGAAGTTGCACAACCATCGTAGCCCCCAAGTTCCTGTATTAGTGAACCGGAGACCGCATCCCAGATTTTGATTGTTTCGGATCCAGCGGTCAACAGTTTTCCATCTGACGAAAATCCTATGTAGAAATCATCTTCGGAATGTGCTTCAAGCTTGTGCACTGCTGCACCCCAATTCTTGTATACTTTTGGTACTTTCACAACCCAACCCGGCAGCTTATTCCAAAACAGGCTCCTGACAAAACTATGCTCAGGTGTAAATATGAGAGCCGATGAGTATAATTGCAATGGCGCCTTGTCAATGATATATTGATTGGCCTGCACAAACCGCCTCATATCGATAAGGAGGCTTGGCATTTCCTCTATCTTGGAGTTCTGTTGGTAGATAGAATTTTTGTAAGTATCAAAATGTAGTAGCATACCTAGCGACGGGGCCATAGGAAAATGCGGGCATTAGATTGGCACAGTTCAGTCCGGTTTGTAGGTTCTAATGCCCATGTCGCCGTTTTAGCCAAGTATAATGGATTTGCTTTTTAACTTACTTTCATTACTGACTCCAGATCCATAACGAGATAAATGACCCGCGAATAGGCCCCTATAATGCTCATCACCTCGAGCCAATGTAGGAAATACTTTTTGATAAAAACAAGCACTTGCACTTCACTTTCATAGTCTGCATTGACACTATTGGCGCATTTGAAATGATAGACCCAGTACTCGCAAGCATAACGAACCTCGGGAGATATTGCTTGCTCTACACAATCGGTGCTGATATCCGATCGAAGTGTTCCGGGGTGCTTTAAGTCGCATATATCCTGTTTCAGCTTACTAGACAGAAGCTTGATACAGTCCTGACCTATCTGCCTGTGCACTTGAATCGCGTCCACCCAATACCAATACGCTTTCTTCTGGTCGTCAAGAAGAAAGTCGCGGAACGAGAGATGGAATGTGTGTATTGGGGTATCGTTATCGTCGGGGACGTTAATGACTGACGAAAACTGGTTTAATACGCAGTCAAGTTGAAATTCGGATTTAAGAGTAAGTTGAGAAAGCGACAATCGAGAGAGAGGTGATTCGAGAAGTATGATTGTTCCTACAACCCTTTGGAAATCCGTAGTGATTATTTCTTTCTCCTTTTCGTCCGCATCAAGCATGACCTGATTAAATATTGGTGAATAAGTTTTATCCAGTTTTGACGCAAAAGTAGCAGTTTTGGTCTTGAGTATCGCGTCGAGGCGATCCTGAGCGGGGAATTTCTTGTCGGCGATGAAACGGCACATGGTAGCAGCAGAAATGAACAGAGGAGTCGCCATCTCGGCAAGAATATTGATGATGCTTTCGCCAGGCCAATCGTCTCCAACTTCGCGTCTGCGATTCTTTTGGATACGTGCAAACTCGGATTCCAGAAAGACGGAGATGTCGCTTTTAATCACCGATTTTTGGATATCATGAAGAATTAGGCTCTTGGGCTCGCCATCGCCTGATGCCTCTTCCCACCCATGTTGGATTGGCACCTCCGGTCGGCTAGTAATGAACACTCGTAAGTCCAGCTTTAAGAGTTGGAGTCGCGATAAAAGTTTGAGAATCAACTTGACATCGTCTTCGCCGTCGCACTCATCAAGGGCGTCGATAACTATGACAATAGCTCCATCAGAGGCCGCCGCCGACTCCAGCTTTTTAAGTGGCCCAAAAATAAGACGATTGAATTGTTCTGCTAAAGCTCTTTTGCTGATATTTGGGTCTGACTCGACCGCTTCGCTCATCAGAGGGCCAAGCTGAGGAGTGAAAAGCCTCAAGTCAGTAGCAATGGTGCCAAAAAATCTCGATGCATCTCCGCGCATAGCTTCGCCCCGTTTAAAAAAGAAGCTAGCTCCTAGTTGAGCCTTTTCTTGAAGATTTCTAGCGACGGTTCGCGATATTGTCGATTTGCCAGTTCCAGCCATGCCACATAGCCAAAATATACGTTGCTCTCCAGAACCTGCAATCCATCGTGATATTTGATCCAAAAGGTCGACTCTGGTGTTAGCCAGACACTCAGGCTCATGCCCATCCTGATATGAGCCGAAGGTCGCGCCATCGGCTACTAGTATCTTTGCCAGATTTGCCTCTTGCTCAATGCTAAGAACGATTTGAATTTGGTCAACCTGAAGTGCCCGGCTAATACCAAGCTGAATTGCCTCGAGCCGACCCAGGATTTCGTTGACTTCTGATTTGCTAAAGGGCCACTTGAGATCATGGCGACTGATTCGGTTCAGGATCCAGACCCGGCCCGGTCGTTTATCCTTTTCATGCCCTGAAAAATTATTTTCTAGCTTCTGTTGTAAAACTTCAAGTTCCTCTCTACAGTGGGAAAGAGCCGTGCCAAGCTCAAGAGAAGCAGAAAGCTTTGCTTTGTGTGGACCCTCGAGAAGCTTTTGGGTATGGTTGAGTAGCTTGAGGATAGTTTCAGCTTTAGTTTGGACCTCCTTGATTTCCTTCTTGGCGTTCTTAACCTCGACTATATATTTGCCACATATTTTTCCAACTTCTGTCGCTACTTGGATCACGGCGATAATGCTAGCAGCAGCTGAGAGGCCATCCATGTCTATGACTCTCCCGTTGAAATTGTTTTTGGGGAGCAAAGGTTAAACTTAAAATGGCGATCCAAAAGGCCTCGGTACCTGTCGAGGGCTAGATGCCGTAGTGTTGGCTGTTAAGTTACTGTGAAATCTCCAAAGTCAGGTGTCCCGAGAGCTGTAAACTAAGGAAAGTGCGCTTCAAAGAAGCGGGGTATTCTACTAAAATACATCTTTTCACAACCAAACTCATCGCACAAGGCGAATATGATGTTAGGATGTTAGCAACCTAATAAAGCTAATTCGAACTAATTCCGCCCGCAATTAACTGCATCGTTTGCACCCCGTTTGTCGTTCGCATCTGGTGTGCATTCAAGATGCAGGGGATGTTTCTCTGCCTTGGGCCCTATTCCTGTCTCGAGAAAGCTATATGGACAAACCGCCCCGCAGACTAGCTGCTGCTGGAGCTTGTGGGGTGCTTGATAGCTAAGTTGGCAATCCCGCCATAAAAGGTGGCCAAGAGCTAAGTACTTACGCGGGTGAAATTCACGTCTTGACATACCACAACACAATGGTCCATACGCATTTCCTTCGGTAGGTGTGCGGCGTCTGGGCCCCAACGTAGCTATAGCCTCCTAATTAGTTAACTCACATGGTCTAACCCTGCGTGTAAATACTAACCGCGTACGTGTTAACCGGCTCTGCGGGTTAATGTACACCGTTACAATATCGATGTATATAGTTGACATGGAACTGCACAATAGCCATCGATACCTTGTTGCATTTGGAACACTGCTGTGTTGCGTCCGAGAACTTTAAGTTGCCTCAAGTTCAGTGGTATCTCCAGCTGGGCTCCTGCTTTCCCATGAAAATTTTAATAAAGGGAAACGGGATCCATAATACTAGACTGTGCCACCTGGGCTTGAATCAAGATCTATGCTGCGCCAAATCTACGATACTGTTGAGACCCTCACAGGTTGTCCATGGATCCACTGTGATATTAATAACTATCCAGTTCGTCTGCGCGAAAATCTGGCCAGTCCACTCTCGTGGTCATGGATCCTTAGAAATTTATACGAGAGCCTCGGCGGTTGTCTCTCGAATCACAGAGGTCGATAGCAACCACTTGAAGAGTGTATGAAATCACATATTTAAAATTTGCCCTTTATGTCTCACCCCTCCCCCCACATAAAAGCGTCATGCATAAGTTTGCCTCAACCCAATCGACACATAATGCAACTTACATGTGGCACAGATTGTGATGATGATAGGATAAGTTTGTCACAAGATCAGGCAACAAAAGGATGCGAGCCTGAAAGCTCGGCCAGCCCTGTACTTGAAACTGCTTGAGCTACAAGGCTGTTGGTTATCAAGATTATCACTATTCCGAGCGTTGACTTTGCAGAGTCGGGGGGTCATATATCGACTTGGCCGCCTAAATTATCACCAAATTCTTTTTCCCTAGCCTCGTAAACCAGCCAAACCCAAAGGCAACACTCCGGGACATACTTTCCATACATTTACATTCCATTCTATGCACCTAAAAATTTAAAAGCGCACCATGGCAAGCCCCACTGGTTCGAAACTATGCACTGCATGTCATGCATCTGAACCATACACCAAGATTCTGGCTTGCGACCGCTGTAAAGGCGCCGGTTATTGCTCAAAAAAATGTCAACAAGCCGACTGGCCCATTCACAAACTCCTCTGTACCGCCTTCTCCAACTTTGATATATCAAGTCGGCCAACCAAGGATCATTTCCGCGCAATCCTCTTCCCAGCAGACGAGAACAGGCCAAAACTCATCTGGCTCCATTGCAAATGGATCGAGGACGAGGACGAGGGCGTCCGGTACAGATCCGCTGATGTCAAGTCATATCTAGGGAAAGATAGCTTTGCGAGACATGATCTAATTCGGTACAACGACGGACTAGCAAGAGCATTATCAAATGCAGTCACTCTCTCTTACCGTGATACTTTCCTCGTGGATGGATCAATTCCCAACAGGAGCATCAGATCCATCACAGCCACAAAACCTGGAGACCATCATGATTGGCGAGGTCATATTATCGCCTACGGTAGTATCGGAGTGTCAGTGGATCCACACGATTGCAAAGATCTTGACATGAATGACTTTTGTCATGTTGCCAACCATCTTCTTTGGTATGGAAAAGTCAGGGGCGTCAAAATTAACTGCCTAGGAGATCAAAAAATGAGCAACAGGCCACCTTTCGAAGCCGCCATTCTTCCCTACACAGACCCCATATTTATCACACATGACACATCTGACATCGCGGACCGCATTGGAGTCCGAATTATCACACGACGCTGTCCCCCGAATCCAGCTTGGGAGAGTAACAATGCCAGCAAGCTTTGCGGCAACGAGAGCCCCTTCAACAACCAAGACGCTACATTCCTACATCTATGTTGCGACCCCAAAGCTAAATTCGATCTCAGCACCGGAGTGCTAGGTTGGGGTTGGGCTTCCCAACAGTGGCAGAACAATGTAGGGAGCGTGATAGTCGCACGCTCGGATCAGAAGCCTTTATTCCCGCTACATATGGAGGCATTATGCAGGTACTGTCGCGACCAGATACAGCCACTTTTCTCCCATTCGATGGGAGAGTATACCCCAGAAAAGCCGATGGAGAAAGACCTCGTCCTAGCCATGATATGTCGACCGACCTTTGTCATCTACTGGTCCAAGTTCAAAGAGGAGAAGCGCAAAACTGGAGTAGATTTGACCACTCCTAGCCCTTACGATATATAGCGCGATGAAAAGGTTTCTTCTCATCCAGAATAGGGGTGCCATGGAATTTTTTGGTTTTCTCTAATTTTTCGCATCAACGCTAGCCTTTCGGTAACGACAATCCTAATCCCAGGCACGTAGATTGGATTAGAATAAGAATAAAAATGCTATAGAGCAATATACTGTTAATTTGGCAACGCGAATAGGAGCGTCAAATCCAAAACCAGGTTTTTAATTAGCTACGTCTAGACTGTAATTATATTCCAACGCGATAATACAAGAATAACGTTAGGCTTTTGATGAGGCTCATGTTTGTGTAACATGTGTTCTGGGTCTCGGCGTCGTAGTCGTGTCACGCTGGAGAAACATCCCAACTTCTCTCTCCAAAACTATGTTAAGTTGCCTGAAGTTCAACTGTGCCTCTCCACCTCTAAAGCATTCTTCCCAAATCCACTCTTCCAGAATCGAATGACAAGGCTGCAAAAAAAACAATTACGAACACACCTACCCCCCATTCTTATCCAACTTCGACCTCGAAAGCCTTGTCCCACCGTTCATTTCATCAACATTCTACTATCAAACCGTAAACATCACATCCGATTATAATATAATAAAGCTCTGGAGTAAAAGACAATGCGAAATACACCGGGAAGTAAGAGCTACGAAGCTCTCAACAAGCTCTCAACATGGTACGGCTCTCTGCGCCCTCTTCAACTCGACCTGGTCGGCGACTACGCTGGTCAAGAACTGTTCTTCATCGAGGGCGATTCCCTGTGCTTGCATATCTCACAGGATAGCAGAGTCGCCATTGAAAGTACGCGCTATCTTCCTTTATAACAATAACTACTTACCAAGTAATCAATCTACTTTTGGCCCAGAAAAACTGGAAGGCTAACGTAGAGAATGATTTTTCTACAGCGGGGCCAGAGGTCGTCCATGCCATTTACGCCATGGAGAAGTTTATGAGCAATTTGAAGCGACGTGGGTGCAATTTCCACGTCGTCTTCTTTGAAGGTACATCGCCTTTCTTTTTGGAAGAAAAATCCCCCCCGTACCATAGACCGTTGCCCTGTCAATATCGCGTCTATTTCAATGTCCGTATATGCGCCGTTAACGAATTTGCTGGCATACCTTATCCCGGCGTAGATCACAAACTTCTCTCCTTCAATCATACCACAACTCCCACCGACCGCGCCTGGCGTTTCATCCTCGTCCGCGAGGCGTTCATCCGACACCTCCAGCAGTCCTTAACGCCGGATAACCCGGTCAAGGTACACCGATTCCAGAACACCACTGACCACGCCTTTGAGCGTTACCTTGGAGATGCAAAACCGTACTTTTGCATGGCGCACGATGCTATCAGCGGGGCAGCTGGGAAGCGAAAGGGCGGCCATGAACAACATCTCCTACAGTGTGGCATGCTGTGGGAGATGATGCGCGCGGGGCACAACATCGCGCTGATAGATCGAGTTGAATTCAGAGATTCTAAGGTTAGATCCCTGTTATCACCACTTCTAACTTGGGTCGTACACGTGATTCTAACATTTCTCTTTGCACGAGATAGGTGATGACGGTGGTGATGGAAGGCCACGGATTCCTCAAATTCGGACAGACGTTCGAGCAACAATTCGCCCAGGAGGTATCGCAGGCCGTCGCAGCACTCGAGGACATATACGACGCCAGCGAGCCGGAGGAATGCCTACAGCTCAGCTCTGCCGCTGAAGCGCACCTTACCAACCCGCGCGAGTACGCCATAATTGCGGCGCTTACTGCAATGTATTACAGTGACCTGGAGGCGAGACAGTACATTGAAGAGTTCGGGTTTGCGTTCCTGCAGCACACGGCGCTGCTGGGTGTACTTACCCTCAACGAACGATGCGTTTCAGACGTCAAGATTGAGAAGGGTGAAGCAGGAGAGGTCAACGAGTTCATCGACCTTGTTTGTCGGTACCTCGCCATGATACTGGGTGACAGTTCAGAGATTGAGGTCCTAGAAGAGAGCTTCCGTGGTGCTAATTTCGAGCTGTGCGATATCGTCGACATCCGCCTTTTCAAGTACTGTCTCGCGGATCAGAGCTTTGGCAACAAGGCCTCAGCAGAGGTGCAGCGGCTCGTACGGGCATTCGAAGCGCAAACCGAATTCACGCTCGAGCCGCCTGAGCAGCGGTTGGGCTGCAGGGTTATACCTCGGTCGGCGGAAAAATCTGCACGGGTGGCTTTACTCCCGTTCCAGCATAAGGCGTTCGATGCGCACCTCGCAGGTATCAAGCTAGAGGTTGACCGTACTGGTATCATAGAGCCAGAGACGCTGTACCGCCTCGCACATGAGGCGACGCACTGGCATTCCACCGCGCTGTTAAAAAATGAAATGAAGGTGCTGAACAAATGGCAGCATCGTTCAGAACAGCTGTACCAGGCGCACATGCAGCGGTACGCAGCATCGATCACTGGGAAGACAGCTCAGTCACTAGAGCCGGAGCTCATCTTTGTGGATGATAGCAAGAAGTCTGGGAGTGGGAAGCAAAAGGCATCTGCAGTGAAGCAGAACCAGTTTTTAACAATTCCTGGGAGTTCTGATATGGGTGGGAGTGGAAGCAGACAGACCTCTCCCCTGCAGAAGAGCTCTCGCGGGATGCCGAAACGCAGCCCTGTGAGAAAAGCGGACGCGATACGAGAAGCGAATATGCAAGCGAAAGCAAAGAAGACTGAAGAGAAGATCACAACTTTGTGGAGTAGAGTTCTGGATGAGCTGACCACACAATGCGAGAGGACGTCCCTGCGATCTGAGTTTGAAGACGCATCTCTCACCGCATTATTGCGCGTCTCAGAGTTTCAAAAGTCCAGATTAAAGACCGAACAGGCTACATATGTATACCTGGAGACGCAAGTATACCGCTTGAAGCTCCTGCTCGACCTTTGGAGGGATGCCTGCGGATTCTCAAAGAAGAAAAAGGAACGCCATAACCTAGCAGCGTTGATCCTCGAGGAGGCCAGGCACATCATGACCTCGCCCGCATTGACGAAGAAGGTCGGCGAAATGGTAAAGAAGACATGGGTCGATATGGGGTTCGGACAAGTCCCAGCAAATATCGCCCCGTACCATGAGACTGACCGGCTGTCGCCAAAATTGGAGCTGCTACCTGTGAAGCCTGAAATGAAAGTCAGCTTGCCACCTGTTGAGTTCCAATTGATGTACAGTGGACCATACATGGACCGCAGCTTTGGGTCAGCGCCCGACGAGCGAGTCAAGTTTCAACCGGACGCTTGGCAACGGGACGTGCTTGACCAAATTGATGCCAACGAGTCTGTCTTTGTGGTAGCGCCGACATCCGCAGGAAAGACTTTTATATCGTTCTACGCGATGGAGAAGGTGCTTCGTGGTAGCAATAGCGGCGTGCTTGTCTACGTTGCACCAACGAAGGCTTTGGTAGGGATACTATTCCACAGACAAGCCAATATTCACACAATGGAAAAGTTGTTGTATCGAGAAATCACTAACAAAAATGCAACAGGTCAACCAAATCGCTGCAGAAGTTGTCGCAAGATTCACAAAGAACTACCCGCACGCAGGGCAAACAGTCTGGGCTATCCACACGCGAGACTACAGAATCAACCATCCGGAGCAATGCCAGATCTTAATCACCGTGCCCCATATTCTACAGATAATGCTCCTATCACCGCACAATGCAGGTAAATGGGCGCCTCGAGTCAAGCGCATCATCTTTGACGAGATTCATTCTATCGGACAGGCGGACGACGGCGTCATTTGGGAGCAGCTCCTGCTGCTTGCGCCATGGTGAGATCTAACTCTAAACCACCTATCCGCCAACTTTTCACACCGAAAGCAAGGATTGATATTAATACTGTGTATACAGCCCTATTATCGCCCTTTCCGCCACCGTTGGCAACCCCATCGAGTTCAGAGACTGGCTCGTGGAGACACAGAAAGCCGCAAACATTGACCTGAAGATGATCGAGCACAAGTATCGGTACTCTGATCTGCGAAAGTTCGTATACCAACCGCGTGCAAAAGAGCCCTTCCACGGCCTCGACCGACGAAGGCACTTTGAAGAACTCGACGATGTGCCAGAATTCACAGCTATCAATCCGATCTCTACACTCATAGACGTTAAGCACCGTGCGCTCCCAGACGATTTAAGTCTAGAGCCTAGAGACTGCCTAGAGATGTATAATTGCATGGTGAGGCATCAGACGGATAAGTTTAGCGTGGGCAAAGACTTGCACCCTTCAAAGTGGTTTCAAGGTGTGATTAAGAAAGCGGATGTGGTTGGATGGGAGGCCGCTCTAAAGAAAAATCTAGAAGGGTGGATGGCGAAAGCAAATTCACCATTTGACTTAGTCATGGGGAAGCTTACGTGCTCTCCCGACATGCACGCTGTTCTCCAGGAGATGAGGGGAAAGTCTGGGTCTTCAAGCTCTGAAGACAGCGAAGACGATGAACACGACAACGACGCCTCAGTCCAGCAGACGACTTTATCACTCCTCGCTCGTTTGCATAATAAAAATGCCCTCCCAGCAATTTTTTTCACGTTTGACCGTACAATAGTTGAGAATACAGCTACTACAATTCTCAGACAACTAGAGGAGGCGGAAGCAAAATTCAAGAAGAACGACCCTACCTATCGGAAAGAAGTAGAGTTGTACAATGCATATCTAGAACAGCAGAACGCAAAGCGCAGCGCGAAACCCGCGCAAAAGTCTTCAAAGAAAGACAAGAACCCTCAAAGGCGCCATAGAGACGACGAAATCGATGCCCTTAAACATGAACGGGATCAAGAGACTCGTGAAGAGGCGAGCAAATGGGCGAACTTCGACCCAAATGCCCCACACCCAAAGTTCCTTTTCGTCGGCAAAGTGAACCATGACATCGAAGAGGACTTCAGGATGCTTCGAGGCGCGGGTATTCCCAATGCTTTCATATCTGTATTGCGCCGTGGTATTGGAATTCACCATGCAGGCCTGAGCCGAAGGCTCAGAGAAGCGTAAGTTCGGCGACAGTTATTCATATATATATCACTCATCGCTAACCATACGTCAGGACCGAGACTTTATTCCGGATGGGATATCTCCAAGTAGTTATAGCAACAGGAACTCTAGCGCTTGGTAGATATATTAAACCCTGATAACCTCATCAGCAATACAAGTTCTAACACGGGTCATTAGGTATCAACATGCCCTGCAAAACCGTTGGCTTCATCGGCGACAGCGTCTACCTTACCGCGCTATCCTACCGCCAATGCGCGGGCCGCGCGGGTCGTCGAGGATTTGACCTCTTCGGAAATGTGGTCTTCCACGGACTCCCCAAGGCTAAGGTTAATCGCCTAATCAGCTCGCGGTTGCCCTCCCTTCACGGACACTTTCCGATCAGCACATCTTTGATACTACGACTCTGCACGCTCATCGACGGATCCCAAGAGTCGCCTTACTCCCGCAAAGCCGTGAACCAGCTGCTCTCCCAGCCGCGACTGTTCCTCGGCGGTAACAGTTTCAAAGAACAGGTGCTGCACCACCTCCGCTTCTCGATCGAGTACCTGCGCCGCCAACACCTCATCGACGCGAAGGGGAAGGCTATCAACTTTGCAGGTCTCGTAGGCCATCTGTACTATACTCAGAACAGCGCGTTCGCGTTCCACGCGCTACTCAAGGACGGTGTCTTACACACCATTTGCAAGGATGTGAACAGCAAACCGCAAAAGACGTGTCTGATGCTCATGCTCGTTTTGGCGCATGTATTCGGTCGTCGCCGTAGCAAAGATCCGAAAGACGTAGGCGCGAAGAGACTTGAAATTATCAAACGGTCGCCGAGCGAGGTATTCCTCCCCTCGTTGCCGGGGATAGCCCGAGAGGCATTGGTCAAGCATAACGAGGATGCATTGGAGACGTTTACAGGGTATGTTGTCACTTTTGCGAATGAATACTGCCGGGAGATGCCGGACAATGTGCTCCCGTTTACGGGAAGGGCTGTCGGAGGGAAACCTCCGCCTTCTACTCCCGACGGCAGCGGTTATGTCCCGGCACGGTCAACGTTCTACCGTCTCTCAGGCTGCAATGACAAGTTTACATCGGCAGAGGACCTTGCGAGCTCGACCCGCAATGGAGTGGTTCTTGAGGCTAGCGCTATCCCCATGATCGACGTGGATAACGGGTACTACAATGCTTATCTACTGGATTTTTACAAACATGGCAGCATGAGGCCATTGGTGGTCGCGAACGGTCTGCGCAAGGGCGATGTCTGGTTCGTATTGAACGATTTCTCTATGGTTCTAGCTACAATCATCACGTCAATTAAGAACTTCCTTTCGGAGAAGGAACTCGGCGGGGCAGAGGATGGACAGTTGGAGTTGCTAGCGATGGAAGAAGGCGAGATGGTTAATGATATTGAGGAAGCAGGCGAAGGAGATGATGATAATGCCAGTGTTGGATTAGGGGAGGATGAGGGAGACATCGATATGTCCAAGGTCAGCCATGCGGCAGTGCAGGACCCCAACGGGATGGCGAAGGTATTCAAGGCGTTTGTGATATTGAAGGCGCAGTTTGACGATAAGTTGAAGGCAATCGGATCGACGAAGCGAGTGGACAGGAATAGGAAGGAGAGAAAGCCCAGGCTGCGGATGGGTCGAGATGAATGAGGAGGAGAAGGATAATATTAAGGCGCGCAGGAACGTTATGAGGGCTACTACGATTGTGCATTTTACATATTTGTTGCATCTGTTGCATTTCTTCGCATGGCACAGAGATTTTGTTCCATCAGGCTTAGCTTAGCGTTCATCCTGTCGACATCCCCAATTCATACAAACATGCAATTGATCATTTTGAGATCGAAGAACGTGGTCGCCAAGGTTCTGCGGCATTTTCAAGTCGCCATGCAGAGAAGCGGAGAATTTGATGTCCATCCGAAAATAAAAAAATTTTAAAAAAGAAGACAGAGTTTTCTATCAGATTGGCCTGCCGCCGAGTGGAGTAGTCTTCAAGGCACAGGCGATCGAGAAAGAGGGGGAACCAGGAGCTCCTCTGGCTCCAACTGGACCGGACCTCACCCCCGCAAATTAATTACCGGCGAACTCGTCTGAAAATTTGGTGACATTCGCTCCTTCTTCAGAGACAGAGAAGAGAGCGAGAGAGCAGCAAAAGTGGAGTTATTCCGGGTAGCCCTAGCTAGCCCGCAGCATGCATGCCCCATTCTTTCTTTCTCCTTCTAATGTTATCTTCGTCCACTCTTGGTACGCATCCCAGGTGTACCACGCTGACCCCAAGGAAGAAAGTTATTGCTCGTTTGGATGAAGACAAGAAGAAAAAATTTTCCCCTGCTTGCATGGCATGGAGCCCGTCTACCAATAAGGGCCAAGTGCCTAGTTTTTTGTTGACTCGCCTGCTTCTTTCCTTCTTTCTTTCTGTGCTGCATGTAACATGTGCTTTTTTGGGCTTTCCTCTACCCCATGATATCACTGACGTAGCGAGTCGACAGGCTTTCGCCACCCAGCAGGCTCGTACGTAAAGGGAGGGTACACACTTAAACGAGCGGCGAGGAGCCTAAATTGATGGGTGATTGTCGAGTGTTACCTGCACTTGTATCCTTCGGAAAAGATGCTTTTCGACGATGTTGGGGGCCAGGGCCTTGGCTTATCGATATTGGCAGACAAGAATAAGTTTTTTCTTCGATGCTGCTAATTTAGCGAAAAGGGAAGAGAGGAGTCAGTGAGTCAAGGGTATCGTCGTCATGCGGCCATTACCTACATGCATGTCTCGAGCGGAGAGGGTGTGTGCGAGCTTGCGCGTGGGATCGATCCTACTTTGTCGAAATCAATTCTTCTTCGTCTTCTGCTTCTTTCTTCTTCGTCTTCTGCTTCTTTCTTCTTCAGCTTTGGCTGCAGTGTACGCACGCACGCACGCATCCATCTGCGGGTTTGGTGTTTGTTGCTGACTTGACGCAGTTGTCGTCGGAGTTACATCACAGCTGGGGGCGTCCGGATATCAAAAGCCAGAACGCGTGTTCTCTCAAGTCAGCAATGCAAAGTCAAGTTCTGGTTCTGGATTATCAACCACCATCGAAATGCCGAGACCATTGCTCGGAATTTCTAATATACATGCGATGCGGACACCCCCATCGAGCTAATGTTTCCTTCCATTCTAGATGCAAGATGTTAATTCCTCACGGGACTCTTCGGTTCTTTCCCAACTGATGTGATGGGAAAAGCGTATGAGGCGCATACGGAGGTGGCGAAGCTAAGCTCAGCTGGGTTTGGCGTGTCTGACAGGCCTCCCACCGCACCGAGATGTGATGTGATGTGACTTGACTGGACTGGACTGGACTGGAACTGCTGATGAGGAGTGAGTACCTGCAGCTAAGCTCCTTCAATCTTCAGACGAGCGAGTCCACAGTACAGGAAAAGAAAAGAAAGGAAAGAAAGAAAAGTATGCGCGTGGAGGGTCAGCGAAAGAAGAAAGGCGCAACCAGGACGAAAGGTCCGGCGGGAGGAGTCGAGAAGTCTCTTGACTGCCGAGTTCATCAACCTGGGCTGAACATGAGCCTGACCCTCGACGCGAAGCTCCGATCAACCGGATGCATGCTAGCTGCAAGACCTGCAGCTCTGAATCCTTTCGAACGGGTATTCGGTCCAATAGCATCGAGCTCTTGTTATCATCTGCACGGCCGTGAGTCAAAAAGACACCGAAGGCGCCCGAAGTGAGGAGAAAGGGTGTGGTTCAACATGACAGCCTGTCCCACAAGCCTGTGCGCGCCATCCTGCCGAAGGAGCAGACCAGAAAAAAAACTAAAAACTAAAACTCGTGCTCTGTCAAAGTACGACGGCCACCCGGCCATGCCATGATGGCGAACATGTTCGCATTAGTTTCTTCGAGAATGGCCGATCGGCAGGACCCTTCTTCTCGTTGTGCAGTAGTAGCTTCTCTACTTTTTCTTTTTCACATCGAATCATGTGGATTGTTTGTTCCCGGAAGGACATTCTGGAAATGGGAAGGGCTACCAGAAAGGTGGTATTCGCATGTTGTCGACGCATCAATGCATATGCACCATGGCTGCCTCCCCAAGGCCCAACAAGCAGGCTAACTGAGAAGGCCGGCCTTGATTGCTTGACTCTCCCGACCAAGCCGCTAGAGGGCATTCTATTGAGTATCTTTAGCTCTCCCCGTTTGGGTATCGCCTCTGAGGGGCCGCCTTTCCGTGCTAGTCTGTGAGCAAACGCGCTTGCGCTCGCTTAGGCGCCCATCTACAGACGACGACCATAGATTCTTACTGTAGATTCAGCCTCAGCCGTGTATTCTCCCCGGTTTGATGACTGCACTTTGTATCTGCTTATCGCTCTGCGGTGTGATTTCGGCCTTAAACCACGGGGTCGAGTCTGTCCCCGCTGCATATCCATACTGGGACGGAGGGTAGCGGGTATTGAGTAGGTTAGAGAAAGACCGTTTCAATAAATCTCCAGTTATTATATATACATGCAAGACCGTTTTAGTTGTATCTGGTGTTGGAAATATAGCAAATCCACAATAAATTTAAAGTGTATCTTGTAAACGGGGCGGCTTAATCTACAGTCACATGTATAAGAAGATTACGTTTGTCCAGAAACTATAATGTATAGATATGGGGCTTCTGTATATAATTTTCTCAAGCAATACGAGAATCATGGCTCCCGTCCCACACCATATGAGAGCTTCTGGATACTCTTAGACGGCAAGTAACTATTTGAGGGTACTTGCATACAACTCAGATTGCGAACAGCTGGCGACGGAATTCTCGCCCCTACCGAACCCGCCGGAGCCTTCTATCACAGGTAGCTTTGTTAGCGTCCACTAGGGTCCTCGACGACTCTTGGGTATCTCGTATCTGTCGTGGGCTGAGGTTGGAATGAAGAACTAAAGCTGGAGGCAGAGTTCGGTGTAAATTATATGGATGTATAGGTACCTATATCTACGATAGCGTGTATATAGCTTTGTACGAGGACCATGGTTTTTGTTATATTTGTCTATCATGTCGAGACTTTGGAATCTATTTGATATTAATGGTACTTTAGACTTAATTCACCGCTGCTATGATGTAAATATATCTATACACTGACATGTGCCGCTTTCCCATCGATGATAACTCGACAATATTATCTATATCTACACATTTCACATTCACCTGATACTACACTGATCCGTTCACGTTCCCGCGATATCTACCCGATATCTCAAGTGTTATTCTTTTTGGAGCTAAACAATGAAAATCACTTAGACTGAAGAAAAAACTCTAAATATATTGCAAGGTTGCGGTTTCAGGTGGAGCCTGCATTGCATAGCGTTCGAAGTTTTTGAGTTTTATCGTGTGTGGGGAAGCTGCAGTGGCGTCAGTTGTATCATAATACGAGCCACTCTTCGATTAAATTTGATACTGAGGCGTGCAGCAGATGCTTTATGTTTTTGATAATATATATTGAATAACATGCAAGGTACGGCCTCCTCAGGGGGATCTAGATCTAGTTACTTTAGTTGTAATATCTCTGTTAGTTATCTTATTTTATTATAGTTAAGTATTTCACAGCCAGTCAAATATTACTCTAGACTATGACTATCGTATCGCGGAGGTTCCCTGCATCGAGCAGAAGCGACAGATGTGTTGCTAACATTCACACCTTCAGGTTCCTCCACTCGTCACGAGGAGACTCGACTGCATCGATATCATATTTACCGCAAAAAACTGCATTGTTCTTCCCTTTTAAGCTTTTTTCGGGGCTTGGACGGAAGAGAAAGGGAAATGTTGGGCTCAGGCACCGATCGGGAGGAAAAAAGAGGCAAACACCGAGGATACGAGCGGACAGACTGGGTGGAGAAGCTGAGCTGCATGCAATCCTGAGGCGGTGAGTGTGCCGCTGCAATCCTTGAGGACCGGTTCAATGTGAAGGATAGTATCGGCATGCCATGCCATCTCAGCTGGAGTAGATGGTGGTGGTCCTGACATCCCACCTTCTTTGACGAGTCATCCAAGTGAACTCGTCTGTGTTTCTCATTATTCATCTCGAATTGACGAGTGCGCTTCTAGTCCTTTTTTTNTTTTTTTCATCTAAGTTTTTCTTACTCTACTTCTCACCCCTGCGAGACCGCCTGGTTCAGAATTGCGTAGCCATGAACGTTATACGTTAATGAGAACGGTCAGAAAATGACAGCCGCAGCAAGGGGCGGGGTCTTGTCTTCCAAATATCCTCCCAGATCAGCGATAACAAGTGTAAAAGAGGGGGAAGGGCACATTCCTCCTGCAAACGAACGAACGAAATTCATAGAACGAGTACTCGAGTGCACACACGAACGAATGAGCGAGAATAATCCAAAACCATAGACACACACCCCTTCTCGTCGTGACTGCTCGAATTGCTTGCACTCGCTTGCTCATACGCGTCCCATCGTAATTATAGAAATCCACGATTAGGATCTCAACAGAGACGATTCGCGTTCGATCGCTGTTGAATTAGAATTTACACAGATCTCAGAACACTGGGCTGGCCTGCTGTCAGGAATGCACTAATGCATAAACAACCCACCCAGGGCGTGTCAATTCCCGGCTGTTGATTGGCCAAGGCGGTTGTGAGGGCTCATCGCCGTGTAATAAACATGATACGATACACACGATGCATGCGATACGGTTTATTTTGTTTTTTGGGGATTGCGCCGTTTAATCTGACGGATGGGTGGTCGGCCAGGCCATATGGCCTGTCCTATCCTGTCGTGTCCTGTCTTGTCATGTCTGTGTGGTCTTTGCAAGAGAGAGAGTGAAAAAAAGGGCTCACGTAGTTGGTTGCATGTCGCATATATCCCCCATGTCTTCAATCATCCCTTTCCGGACGAATTTGATCGTGCGGAGAAGGAGGAAGCCAGAGGAGTTTATTGCATTCCCGTGTTGTTTATATTATTATTATACTTGCTTGATAATATCTTTTTGCTTCTGGTGAGTGAGCGAGTGCTTGTTCGCAAATATTGAAATTAAACTGGGAGGGGGAGGAACACCCGTCCGGATCTTTTCTTTCTTGGGACGAAAAAAAATAAAATCGTGTTTTCCGTTGTGATATTACCGCTTCAGTATTATGGACTTACCTCTTGTTATTATTATTAATTCTTATTATTATCATTCTGCTTTCTTATTACGTCGCGAGCGGGATGAGCTGAGCTCGCTCGGAATCAAAATCGCTACGGCACAACTCGAACCTCGAACCTCGAACTCAAACTCGAACTCGAACCCTCGACGAGCGAGGGTTAGCGGTTTGTTTATTCCTGGAGATCATCCGCCAGCCGTCGTTCGGATTCAATTCGAGGCAATGCAACATGCATGTCTCGAAGAGCCCAGCTCGCGCTCGCTCGCCCGGTCAGATGGACCTGCCGTCTGTGGCGATGAGGGGAAGGGGGGTGGGAGGCACTTTAACCTGCTGTTATTAATGACTGAGTGAGTGATAATGATATTGGTTTTATATTAGATACCCGGTGGTGGTAGTATTTTTCTTCTTTCTCAGGGTCCGGACCTCTGTTGCGGGTTTGGAGTGTTACTCCTATAGCAACATTTTATCAACATGGATGTGCAACGAAATTACGGCGGAGAATTACCACTGCCTTTCCTTTTGATTTTGGCGAGGGGGTGGTGGAAAACAAGGAGAATCAGTTCGTCATCCTAGGCTAGATCCGAACGCCGGCGCCATTTTATCCATTTCGTAATAACTTCTTTTGGACCTTACCGGACATCCCATCCATCCCAGAACATCCTTACCCAAATCTTTGGCTGTGCGGAGTTATATTATGATATCCAGTATGATCTGCGCAGTTCTCGGTACACAGTGCATGTCTGTAATGCATGCCATGCATGCTTCGAACCTGTAGCTGTAACTGTAAATGTATCCGATTCTGCACATGATGTTTAGGGGGGGATAATGATAGACCGGTGGCGGCGCGTCTGGACTTGATGTTCAATCGAATTTGACTGGATTGATAATATCTCTTCGATCGATCGACCGTTTTTGAATTATGTTACGGAAAACGTTTAAACTTGCGATGCGAATTATATGATATGGCCGAAGTTCACGTTGGAGACTGGATGATTTTCTTCAGCGATTGATTGATTGAACATGGTAATTACCGTCGGATGACCGATACCGAATGACGCGATGCAGGCGAAACGCACACTCGGTGGTCGGTCAGTCGTGGTTGCAGCATTTCCCATTGCCATGCCGCCGGGCTCCTGCTCCTGGATACGGATGTGATTGATTGATTGATTGATTGACTGACCGATATTTGATTGATGCTGGAAAAGGAAGTGAGGGCGGCGTCTCCACCTTTCCGCTTCGACGTGAAACTGACAGGCTCCACTCTCATACCGATGCTAACCCAATGGGAGGATTTCCGCACGGGTGAATTAATTGTGAAGTCAAATCATGAACGGACACGGATAGCGGTGACAATCTAATCACATCAACTAGCCCAAACTTTTTATTTTTTATTTTCATGCAGGAGAGAAGCACGGAACGGAGAGCAGAGGAGGAAAGAAATATTTTGTTTTGTTTCCACTTCCACAAAGGACCTACCTGAGAAATGCATATGCGCTCGTCTCTGTTTCGCTCCAATCTCCAAAAAAAAGACATCTCGCATTGTCGCCGGTCTGGTTGGCTGGCCGGCTCGATACCCAATTGTGTGCAAAACAGGGAAAATCCAAAATGTCAGGCCATCGGATGCCGCGCGAAAAAAAAGGCACCCAGCCTCGTCTCGACCGACCTGTCTGTCTGTCCGCCTGTTGCTCCACTCGTCCTGCATCCATGTTTGGTGAAGAAGAAAATAATAGCAGGTCTGTCGAGCTCGCAACTCCGTCGACCAACCAAATTGCCCGGTCGATTTCTTTTTTCGGCTGGCCCATCATGATCACCCTGTCGACCAGGTTGCTTGCGCCTTTCTCCCCTGCTCACCATCCATCAACCCATTCTTTCCCTTTCTTCCCATCCCCCGCCTCCTCCCAGGCCAGGCGTCTTTTTTGGTGTTTTATGAAGGGCTGGCTGGTCATGGTGGTCACTAAATCTGGAAAATTCGACGCCTAGTTTCAATTCAGGTACGGTACATGCGCTGTACCTTGAGTCGAGTATAATTCAACCCTGAGAGCAAGGTATCAGGGAATGTGTGAAATGGTACCCCAAAAAATATTGACATGCATCTTGAGGACATGTGATGTGATGGGATTGGACTTCGGAGACAACGGCGCATGTACATGCAAGAAGAAGAAGACGAGGAAGCAGCAGCATCTTATTGTCCGTCACTTTCGACCTTTTCTTTTTCCAATAATGTTTTATTGTGTTTCGAGGAATTCCTCGTCAAGCCGGTTCTCTCAATCCGGGAGCCCGAACGCAGCCTTGGACGGGCGTTCTTTTTCCTTTTCGATTTTTTTTGCTGTCTGCTGTTCGTTTAAGATTGAACGAACCCTGAGATGCGGAAGGTGTATCCGTCATTTCGATATTTCGCCGTGTCCACATACAATGGAAAAGTTTTTTCTTCTTAAAGTTTTTTTTACTTTTTTGTGGAGGGTTGGTTCTCATTCAGCTTCCACTTACCCTTTCTCAGATCCGCCGAAGAATTCTTTGACTTTTTTTTATCAGCGGACGTTGTGTTAACTTTGTAGTGATCCAATAGGAAAACGTTAAACTTCACGGAAGGGTATTATCTTGTGCTGACAAGCATCAGATCGATATCTGCACGAGCAGTTTAACTCGCAGCAATAGTTTAGTATTAGTATTTTTTTTTTTTACTATTTTAATTCCTTTTTTTTTGTTCTTGGTCAAGCATCTGCAGCATTAGTGATAGAAATGCCCTCTCGACACCAATGAGACGCGAGCTCGCTGCATGGGGCTGGTTAAAACGTGGGGATGCCCTCTTTCCTTTGCTCTTCTCGTGTCTTGGCCCTGTAACCACAGACTTGCTGCTGTGCATGTAACCAGTGACGAGGGTTATTGCTCGCGGTGACAAGACAAGGGAAAGTACCGCGCTTGCCATAGAGGACTATGCGAGAGCCGGGGTACCGTGTTCGAATTTGTGAACGTTTTCGTTGAAGGCGGAGTCAAGTTCGAAGAGGTTCCGAACATTCCTGTCCTTCTTATTCGAGGCGGGTGGTTTTTTTTTTTTTTT